>JAAXLI020002324.1:0-13861 GCA_014621495.2 Entosphenus tridentatus | reverse complement strand
ATGTAACCCCAGCCCCTTTAGCTCATTCTCTCGCTCGCTCGTTCTCTCTCTCGCTCACTCGCTCGCTCGCTCATTCTCGCTCACTCACTCTCGCTCACTCGCTCTCTCGCTCACTCTCTCGCTCACTCTCTCACTCTCTCGCTCACTCTCTCGCTCGCTCTCTCTCTCTCGCTCATTTTGTCGCTCAGTCCGACGGCCTCCGACGGGTAGCTCATAACAGCATGCAGAGCTCCCCGTCATCTGCCACCGAGCACACGGCCTCCTCCATCGCCCACTGTTCCCTGAAGGCCGGCACGGCGTGGGTCAGCCGCGCATGGCGGAACTCCAGCCACACCCTGGCTCCGACCAGGGCGCGGAAGATGCCCAGGCTGCTGGCCGGACGTTTCCCCTCCAGGGCCACCTTCCTCGCCCTGTAAATGGCGAGCTTGGCGTAGCCGACGAGCACGTTGACCAGCCCCTGAAGATGTTGGGATCCGTCGCCTTTTTGGTATCCAAAGATGAGGACCGTCGGGGAGAAGTGGAGGCTGAACTTTAGGAGGATGTTCCTCAGGACCTTGAACAGCGAGTCCAGGCTCTTGCATTCCACGTATTGGTGCACCACCGTCTCCACTTTCCCGCAGAACCGGCACTCCGGGGACGTGTCGGTGAAGCGCGCCAGGGAGGCGTTGGTGGTGACGGTGCCGTGGGCGATGCTCCAGCTGAGGTCACCGATGCGGTTGTACGTCGGGCTGGAGTAGAGTTGCCTCCAGCGAGGCCTCTCCGGAGAGATGCAGGGCAGGGCTTTCCTCCAGGCATGGTCCTTATGGTTCCTCAGGGTGTCCTGTTGGTGAAACCGGACCATGTAGGAGTAGAGCACCTTCCTCTTGACATTTGCGAAGGCCACCTCTGGTAGGTCTTGCAGCCGGCACAGGTTGTGATCCGCCTTCGCTTGTTGGCATTGGCGATGCAGTGGCACGACGGAGAGCTCCGGTGGAGGGGGGCCGAGAGGGGCCTCGTCATCCCCAACGCCGATGGGGGGCGTTCTCCCCGCTGCCGCTGAGAAGGCTCCCTTGGCTTCGGCCAGGATCCGGGCAGCCAGCCGAAGCGATTGCAGCCCTGTCTTTGCGGCCATGTCTGCTGGTCCGAGCCACCGGCCCCGTGTTCCAGGCTCCACCAGATCTCCCATCCTGGTGAGCCGCGCGTTGGTGAGGCGCCTCTCCATTCCGGGGGTGGCGGTGGTGGATGGCAGCTTTGTCTGCGGGTTTCTGAGGATCGGTTCGAAGACCAGATCTTCGGCCGATCGCGGTTGGTTCAGCCTCCTGACGGCGAGGGAGCTCCACGTCTGCAGGACGCTCCTGTAGAAAGGTGGCAGCTGTCCCAGTGGGAGGCCCTGCAGGTCCATGTAGAATAGTTGTTTGGAGCACTGCAGACCCCCCAGCTGTTCGAGTAGGAAGGAGGCCGTGACGCTCCAGGCCGGTGCAGGGGTGGCGTGCAGGAACTTTTGCGCGGCCTGCAGTCGGAAGGTGGCCAGCTGACTCCGCACGCACACCAGCCCGTGACCGCCCTCGTCCAGTGGCAGGGCCAGGACCCCAGCAGCGACCCGGTGTCCCCTGCCCGACCAGAAGAAGTCGAGGACTCGCTTCTGAAGCGCGTTGACGAGGCTCATGGGGGGGTGCAGGGAGAAGAGTCGGTGCCACAGCATGGACGTCACCAGCTGGTTCACCACCAACGTCTTTGTCCTGAAGGTGAGGAACTTGCACAGGCGACTCCAGGTGCCCAGCCGCTCCTTCACCTTCTCCTCCAGCTCGACCCAGTTCCTCTGCGGTGGTTCCTCCTCTGGTCCCAGGAACACCCCCAGGTGGTGCAGCGATGTTGTGCTCCAATTGATGGTTTTTGCCTCCTCCGGACACTCGGTCATGTCCCACGCTCCAACCAGCAGGCCGCTGCACTTTTGCCAGTTCATTTTTGATGAGGAGGCCTTCGAAAAGACCTCCTGGCACTCGTGCAGCAGGGCGACATCATCCAGGGAACGAAGGATGAGGAGGATGTCATCGGCGTACGCCGTGAGGACCAACCTGACACTTGGTTCCCTGAGCACCAGGCCGCTGAGTCTCCGCCTTATGAGACTCAGGAACGGCTCTAATGCCAGTGCATACAGTTGGCCCGACAATGGGCATCCCTGTCTCACTCCTCGCTCGAATTTGACCGGGGCAGTGAGGGCGCCGTTGATCTTGATCATGCACTCCGCCTTGGTGTAGAGTAGGCGGATCGTTCGGATAAAGCCATCCCCAAAACCAAAGGTCTTGAGGGTTCCCAGCAGGTATTTGTGGTCCACTCTGTCAAAAGCCTTTTCCTGGTCAAGGGCCAGAAACGCGATTGGGATGCCCAACCTCCGGGACATCGCGATGAGGTCTCTGACCAGGAAGATGCCGTGGTGGATGGATCGTCCGGGGATGGTGTAGGACTGGTCTCTGTTTACGACTTGTGCAATCACCCCTTTCAGTCGCAGGGAGAGAGCCTTTGTCAATATTTTGTAGTCGGTGTTGAGGAGGGACACCGGACGCCAGTTTTGTAGGTGCCTCAGGTCTCCGTTCTTGGGAAGCAGAGTGAGCACCGCCCTCCTCCAAGACTGAGGCATCACCCCGGTGGCAGAGGCTTCCTCCAGCACCTCTCTGTAGTCCTCCCGTAGGGATGGCCAAAAAGCGGCGTAGAACTCCCCCGTTAGCCCGTCTAACCCTGGGGATTTATTTGGGGCCAGTCCTCTTACAGCTGCGTCAAGGTCATTCCTGGTGAGCTTTTGCTCCAGCAGCTCTTTCCCGTCTTCCTCCAGGGTGGGTAGACCACTCCACGCCTCCGCTTGGGCCGCTCCCGATGTTTCTTCAGGGGAGAACAGGCTGCCGTAGAAGTCTCTGATGATGGTCGACTTCTGCTGGAGTTCGTGCGCCAGGACACCGTCACCATCAAAGAGGCACTCCATAGATTTGCGTCTCCCGTTCTGCCTCCCGAGGGAGTAGAAAAGCGGGGATCCCGTGTCGAGGTCTGTGATGAGCTTCACGCGGGATCGCACAAACGCTCCCCTCGTCTGCTCCTCCTGTAGCCCTTTGAGACGCTCCCTCTTCTCCTCGTATTCTCGGAGAAGAGCAGGGTCACTGTCCTCGGCGAGGCGACTCTCCAAATCGAGGACACGGGCCTCCATGTCGGTGATGTCCGCGTTCTTCAGTCTGGTGCTCCCCCAGGTGTATTGTTGGCACAACAGCCTGGTGTGCACTTTGCCCATATCCCACCATTGGGCCAGAGAGTCGAACTGCGTTTTGGTTTTTCGCCACTCTTCCCAGAAGTCCTCGAACATCTCTATGAAGGTGCCATCCCCCAGCAGCGAGTTGTTAAAATGCCAGTGGGACGCACCCTCGCGGGCCCTCTCCAGCCTGACACGGAGCACGATGAGGTTGTGGTCCGTGAAGGGTGCCGCCCTGATGCCGGACGTTATGGCGCACGTCACAAAGCTCTTAGAGATGTAAAATCTGTCGAGCCTGGACTGCGTCACCGAGCCATCGCGCCTCGTCCTCGTGTACGTGAACTGGCGTTGGCCTGGGTGATGTATGCGCCACACATCCACCAAGGCGGCGTCCTCCAGGAGTCCCTGCATCTCCCTCTTCGGCCCAACTCCCCCCTGCTGCCTCCCCGAACGATCCAGGGCGCCGATTGTGCAGTTGTGGTCGCCACCCACAATCACGCACTCGTCGTCCGGGATCCCAGCCAGGTGCCTCCTCAGGAGGTGCAGGAACGGGATCTTCTCCTTGTTGTTGACCGGCGCGTACACGTTCAGTAGGTGGGTGGTGACATCGCCTACCCTGACCGTTACCGCGAGCAGCCTTCCCTTCACCACTTCGGTCTGGGTGATGAGCTCGGGATGAAATCCTTTAGCAAACAGGGTCGCGACTCCACAGGAGGTGTTGTCAAGGTGGCTGTAGAAGGAGTCCCCTCCCCACTCCTTCCTCCAGTCATCCTCGTCCTCGACCGTGAGATGCGTCTCCTGAATGAAGAAGACAGAGGCAGCGTGTTTCTTCGCAAGAGACATTGCGGAAAACCTCCGCACTGCCTCCCTGCACCCGTTCACGTTTAGGGAGGCGATGTACATAGGCATTGCTTGTTCCTTTCCTCCATGTTCTCCCACCTAATAATTTGATTGCGGAAATATCTCAGCCTTGCCCTCTCCTTGCCCCGGGACTGGAGTCCCTGTTTGGCGAGGAGTCTGTCGGCTTGAGTCACCGAGGCCTTTAATGCCTTGCTGTCGTTCCATCGAACCATGGCAATGTCTGCTCTGTCCTTCCTCACGTTGGTGTCGTCGAGGAATTTGCAGAGATCTTCCGAGGAGACCAGGCAAGTCTGAGGGTCAAGGACTGTAGACCCCTGGCTGCTCTCGCTCCCCACGCTGAGGCAGTCGTCTCGATCTGAGTCGATTTCCCCGGCGTCCGGCTCTGCTGGAAGAGTTGCAGCGGCTGGGCTGGCGCATGGCCCAGCGGCATCCTCTCCCCCAGTGTCGTGGACGGCCTGGGATGTCTCCTGCTCAGGCTCTTCGGGTGGATGGTCCCGGGGTGTCTCCTCCACTGGTTTTGGGTCAGCAGTGGGACGGGGACCTTCCTCCTCATTCCCACCCATTTCGTCGTCACCCTTGGCGAGTGTGCACGATGACTCTCCACCGCCTTCCTCCTCTTGGTCGAGGGCTGAGCCAATAGGATTTGTCATCGTTTCCTGCATCGCTGGTGGGGAGTGAGTCTCTATGACCGCAGTAGACGGGTCGATTTCCGTGGCGATGTCGCCTTCATCGTCCACGCTCTCCTGCTGAGGAAACTCTCCCCCCGACGCACGCTGCTTCTTCCTCTTGGCGGGTTTCTTCCTCGCCGCCCGCGCGTCACTCGGCGTGGCGTCCGGGACGGCGAAAACCACGTCCTCGACGTCCGGCAGCTGTTCTGCTTCCTTCCCTGGTGTGGGAGGTTTCACCGATTCCTCCGGTTCGAGGTCTGGGAGGGGTTCCTCCTCTGAATTAGACCCTTGCGATCCGGTTTCTTCTAAATTTTTCCTCTTGCGATTTGTCGCTTGAGGCGGCGATGTTGGGACCACTACCTCAGGTGTAGGAGGCTGCGTGGCTGGCGGGTCCGATGTGGGCTGTTGGGGGCCTTGTTGCAGTGGGGGCTCTTGCTGCTCTGCCCCCTTTGCTCTGCCTCCCTCCTCCCCGCTCTTTTCTGCGACCCTTGGCGTTGTCGGTTTAGGGCAATCCCTTCGGAAGTGCCCCTCTTGTTTGCAAAGATTGCATTTGATGCAATCTTTAGCATAGAACAGTCTATGGGCAATGCCTTCATAGACAATGACAAACGATCCCTCCTCGTGTTGTCCGGGAGTCAGTAGGACGTTCACCTGCCTCCTGAAAGATAAAACGTGTTTCAGGGCGGGGTCTCTGCACCCCAGCGGCAGGGCACGTACTGGCGACACGATCGTGCCCAGCTTGGACACGTGCTCCAACATGTCCTTGTCGGGGATGTAGGGCGGCACGTTGGAAACGACGATCCGTGCCGCCACCGAATCGATGGGTTCCAGTTGTACGTGGATTCCCCTCACGGTCATCCCCTTGACGACGGCCGCATCGGCCACCTTCTTCGTCGTCAGGTAGAAGACGGCTTTCCCGCTGAGCTTCGAGGCGTGGGCGATGGTGCCTGGCGGGACGATGGTGGCCAGGGCCGCGACGTACTCCTCGATCATGACGGAGGTCGAGGCGTAGCAGCGGATGCCGTTTTCGCGCGGCGGAAATGTTCGCTGCGTGCTTGGGGGGGTTGGCCTTGGAGCAGAGGCCCGAGTGGGGGGCCTCGTGACTCCGGGCAGATTGGCAGCTGCGGCCTGAGCGTAGGTGGCCATTATGTCGTCCTAGCCTCAAACGCTGCCTGACTGTGGTGTAGCGCTTCTATATAGAGCTCCCCTCGAGAGTGTAAACTGAGGATCAGGAAGTAATCCTCGTTGAAGAAAATAAAGAAAGTTGGGAAAAGGAATGAATTAATTTATTGAATAAATTAGATGTATTTTTTTATTTATTGAATAAATTAACCTATTGAGAAAAAAAGAATGTACAAATAAATAATAAATAGAGATCGAATTCTAAATTTACGTGATAAATAATTAAATAATCTGCACCTGCGTGTAAAGGAGCCCAATAGTTAATCATTAACCATTAGGCTGCTTAATCCGCCAAGTGAACAATAGCGTTCAAATTAAAGTGTGGCTTTAACTCTTTGCTTTAACGGCAAATGCCTAGTCTTGGCTCACACAAGAAACAAGTTATAACAAATCTTAAATAGTTTTAAAAAACGTAAACTGAGATTAACAACATAAACAGAAAAAATAGCGGAATCATAAGCAAGGTATAAAAAACCTGTAAATTATGAAAACGATGCTTGAATAAACTATGGGATTGACCACAGCGTCTCAGAAACAACAGCGTGTTACAAACGGTTGTTGCCTCACCCAGAGCTATTAAGCTTTAGAAAGTGAACAAAAATAGAAAACCACACAAATATGATCACCTGTGTGTGCAAGAGGCAGAATACTTACTCCTACTGAGAAAAGTCTGGACAGAAATAAAGTATTTTAAAGTCGGTTTACAAGAAATTTGTTGGAAAAGTCGGGAGCTCAAACGAAACGCGTCCACTCTCTCTCTCTCACCCTCTCGCGCGCTCGCTCGCTCACTCTCTCGCTCGCTCTCTCTCTCGCTCGTTCTGTCGCTCAGTCCTCCTTCCCTCCCTCCCTCCCTCTACTTTCCTTCCGACTCTCTATGCCCCCCCTCTCCTTTCCCTCCCTCCCCTCCCGTATCCTTCCCGGCCTCCGTTCTCCTTCCATACTTCCCTCCCTTACCCCTCCCCTGACACCTCATTCCTTCCCCCCCACCCACGCTGTCAAACCCAGTGCGTCTCAACAACCAAATAATCGCCGCCCCCTCTCCGTGTCGTCGAGAATTTTCGCAAATTAATGTTTTCCTCCCAAAAAAATATTAAAATCTCAGCGGCCGGCGCGCGTGAGCGATCGGAATGTTGAGTCATGGGAAGCGGTGAATTGTGGAGTTGCCGCTAACGACCAGGTCGAGAAATTCACATCGGTGCCATCAGTTTTCTAGCGCGTGGTGTGGGAATCAGGTTGGGTCACATTTATTTATTGCGCTCTGCGCCAACGATCATTTCGATGTGAGTTTATACAGCATGTAAATACCATAGATATATATAATACTCTGCACTGGGAGAACGGCGTAAACAACAACAACAACAACAGAGAGAATGAGAAAGGAGGAGTGGATGATGCAGGAGGGGGCGAACTGTGGCCGGCGGTAAAGAGTTGAGGGAAGAACGTCGTAGGCGGAGGACAAAAACGGAAGTGGACTTTTTTTTTCCATCTTCAAGTTGTAGATGATGTCAGTGCTGTTATTGGTGGTGGCGGCGATCGGGAGCGGAGGGCGGGGAATGTAGGATAGGTTAGAGGGGGGCCCGGCGGAGGGGACACACGGAAGGAACACGAGAGACAGATGCCAGGGGAATGAATTCGATTTTCAAAAATAATAAATCTTCGTAGAAATGTTTCGACCCCTCTTGCTAAGCCACGGGATATGCAATCATCATCATCATCATAGGGAAGGCCCCCCCCCCCCCCTCCCACCGTCTTTTTCCCACCCCGACTACCTCGACCAACACGTGTCATGGTGAAAGTGGAAGAGTTTCAGCTCGACGCGAATTCCCGTCGCTTCGTCTCGCCTCCTTTTCCACCCGAAGCCAAACAGCCACCCGTTGTTTGGAGGCCCTCCGATGTCCGGCGTTATTAAAATGGGGGCCCCCCCCCCGGCCAGAGGGAGTGCGCACCGCGCTACGGACACAAACACGGCCTCAACTTCCCCTCTCAATTTCTACTCTCGCGGCTCATTCTCGAAAACGCGTGAGCCGCGAGTGGCGAGGGAGGGCGCAGGAAACGCGCGTCCACCTTGAAGCCGAGCCCGAGGGGAGCCGCGTCACTCGCTGACTCACCCCTCACTCACCTACTCACCCCTTCATCGATATGTACAGAGACTCACCGACTCGCTCACTGACTCGAACGCTGAGTCACGCACACGCCACTCGCTCAATAATGCACACTCACTCTCTCACCACCCACGTGCGTACACCGCTCACTCAATCAATTATGCACTGACTCAGCCAGGACTTATTTACACGCTTACTCATCCACTCAATAACCTGCCTACCCACCTACCCACCTACCCGCCTACCCGCCTGCCCACACATTCCATCGCGCCCTCGCCGTGACTCGCGGTTCACTGCGGACATCTCGCTAAGCAGTGCGGCAGTATGATGGGCCTCAAACGATGCGGTCCACGATCCACAGCCCGCGGTGATCAGACTGCTGCTGCTGCTGCTGGATTGCTGGACTGGAGCGCAAACCTTGTTCAGCGATACGGCCGGCCCAGTGTCACCGGGGTCTCGGACCCAAAGACCTGGGGACTCAATGACCGGCGACAGATGTTTTTGCAACAGAATGAACACGACGTTGTTGTTGGTGTTGTTGTTGTTGTTTTTGTACCAAAGCGCTGCCTCTGCTTGATCAGCGCAACGCATCGGTGATGGAGACCCATGGAGGGTGCGCGATGGGGCCCTGCTCGTGGCCACGCACGAGTCGACCGCTCGGGCCCTGCTCGTGGCCACGCGCCGAGGCGGCTGCACGCTGGCGCCGGCTCCGCACGCGCTTCTCTGGGGGGGTGGGGGCCGAGGGATTAGGAGGAGGGGGGGGGTGATGAGAGGGGGCTGGAATCCGGGCTCCGAGCCAAGCCGCCCCGCGGCTTATCACCTCTTCTTACCCCCCCAAAAAACCCCCCCCCCCACCACCGCACCCCACCACCCCCTCTACTTCCCTCCAATCGCGCCGAGCATTCACTTTAGGCTGAGTGGACCTTGGGGAAGCCCTTACCGCTTACCGAGACCAATTGAAGTTGAATTAAATTAAACTCCCCCCCCTCCACCATCACCACCCCTTTATTTTTTTAGAATTTGCAACGCGGGGTTGGAGCGCATGGGTCCGTTATGAGCTGAAGCGTGAACCTGTGAAACTTTGCATCTGTCACCCCCCCTCCCTACCTCCCTCCCTCCCTCCTTTTTTAGATTAAAACAAATCTTGATGATCAAAAGAAACAGAAAGATGCCCGGTTTTTTCGGCACTTTGCTTCGTTCATCATATCGTTTTTTGTGTGCCCTTTTTTTAATCAAAGATATCACGCGGTTTTCCCGTATAACATCAATCCCATTGCGTGCTACTGTATTCATAGACACCGAACAAGAACATTTCACCCTCAAAACCCATCACCAGATCCCCTGCATTCGTCACATGACACAAACCACCCTCGGTAGTCCAACGTGTCGAGAAATATGCGACACCCCCCGTCAACTGGGCGTACCGAAATTCGAGCCAAATTCTGGCAGAAACCACGAGGGCCTTGAAGATGCGACAGTGGCTGGGTGAGCCGCTTCCTTCAATTGCACATTTTCTGGCCCTATAAATAGCCAGTTGGCGTTGTTCATGATGAAGTTCGTGAACTCCTCAATATCTTTGGTACCCTCCTTCCCCCTATATCCAAAAATAAGAATCGTGGGGGAGAAATGAAGATTACATTTCAGTAGGATATTTCGCAGCAGCTTATAGAGTGAGTCTAGGCTTTTGCAGTGGACGTATTGATGCGCCACTGTTTCGAGCTCACTACAAAATTGTCAGAAATGTGTTCGTGGTCACAGTCCCATGGGCAATGCTCCAGCTTGGACCACCGTGGCGTTTGTACGATGGATTGGAGTAAAACAGCTCCCAATGAGGCCTCACTTGATCACTGCAGGACATCGTCTCCCTCCAAGCGTAGCCTTTGCGTGACATTACTATTTGTTGATGGTGGAATTTGACCATTTGGGCATACAGCTTCTTCCGGTCTACATCTGAGAATCACCCCTCCTGGTCACTCCCTGAGGTGTGCCCCCAGTGCTGCTGTGAGGAAGAGAGTTGAGTGTGCTTCCTTGCTGGGACGACACTCAGTTTTGGTGGCACTGGGCCACCGTCGGCTGACTCGTCACCAGCACTAACAGCAGGCTCGCTCCCCCCTGCTGTTGAGAAAGACCTTCGCACTTAATTCACGAGCTTTGCAGCGAGTCTCACCGAGTGCATTCCGGCCATTGCAGCTATCTCGGTAGGGAGAAGCCACTGCCCCCCCGTGCCTGGTCCCACCAAATCGCCCACCCTCGTGAGACGTGCGTCTACCACGCGTTTCTCCACGGCAGGGCCCACAAGAGAGGGTGGTGCCATGTTGGGGTTCCGTAACAGCGGCTCGTGAGCGAATTCTAATGCTGACCGGGGTGTATTCAGTCGGGCGGTGACAAGGAAACCCCAGGTGTGTAGGATACTCCTGGAAAAGTGGGGAATCTGCGTGAGTGGAATATCCGTAATGTCCATAAAGAAGAGCTGATTGCTGCACTGAAGGCCTTCGAGGTTAGTTAGAAAAAAAGATCCTGTGGAACACCAAATGGGTAATGAATGGGGCTGTGTAGAGAAACTTCTGTACGGCTTGTAGGTGAAAGGTAGAGAGTTGGCTCCGTACACACCAGACCTTGCCCGCCCTCCCGCGGTGGCAATGCCAAGATGCCAGCAGCCACACGGTGCTTCCTATGTGACTAAAATAAGGCAGTTATCATTCTTTGAAGTTTGGCTATCAAGTATGCGGGTGGGGTGAGGGAAAAGAAGCGGTGCTACAAGGTGGATGCAATCAACTGGTTTACTGCCGGGGTTTTTTTTATCTGAACGTGAGGGATTTGCACAGGCGCCCCCAAGGCTCCAGTCATTTCCTCACCTTCTCTTCCAAGAAATCCCAATTTTTCTGCAGTGGTTTTTCTCCAGGTCCCAGGAGCACGCCGAGATGGTGAAGACACTCTTTATTCCACGTCTTTGTTTTGGCCAACTCAGGGAAGCGGGCTTTGTCCCACTTCCCACACAAGCAGCCCACTGCACTTCTCCCAGTTCATCCTGGAGGAGGACGCACGGGAGTAAACCTCTTGGCACTCGTGCAGCCGTTCGATGTCGTCAAAGCTTAGTGAAAAGAGGAGAATGTCATCGGCATATGCTGAGAGAGTCACTCTCATACTGGGCTCTTTTAGAGATAATCTAGTCAGTCAGCGTCGAAGTAGATGCAGAAAAGGCTCCACGATGAGGGTGCAGAGCTGTCCTGACAGAGGACAGCCTTGCCTGATATCTCTTTTGAAATCTATAGGAACAATTAGTCCACAAATAACTTTAACTAGACACTGGGCCATGTTGTACAGCAACGTAATTAATCCTATAAAGTAAGTCCCAAAAGCAAAAGCTTTAAGAGTGCCAAGTAGATACTGGTGACCAACCCTGTCAAAGGCTTTCTTTTGCTCAAGGGAGAAAAAGGCAAGTGGAAAGTCCAAATGATCCGACAGAGTGATCGAATCTCTGACTAGGAAAATCCCATCATGGATGGTCCTCCCTGGAACAGTGTATGCCTCGTCATTGACAATAACCCAAGCCAACACCCTCTTAAGCCTTGCAGACACAGCTTTCGTGAGAATCGTATAGTCTGTGCTCAGCACTGAGACTGGACGCCAATTTTTCAGGTGTCTGAGGTCGCCCTTTTTGGAATCAGTGTGAGTACGGCTCTCCTCCAGGACTGAGGCATCACGTTGGTCTCCACTGCGTCATCTAGAACAGCTTTGTAATCCTTGCATATTGAGTGATAAAACTCCCCTATCAGCTCATCAATCCCTGGAGATTTGTTCCTGGCCAGGGCACTCACTGCCATATCTATGTCACTTTATTTGATCTCTTCTTCTAGAAGGCCCCTGTCTTCTTCACCCAAAGTAGGCAGGTCCTTCCAG
Organism: Entosphenus tridentatus; assembly: GCA_014621495.2. NCBI lineage: Eukaryota > Metazoa > Chordata > Hyperoartia > Petromyzontiformes > Petromyzontidae > Entosphenus > Entosphenus tridentatus. The sequence continues at coordinate 1,934 of JAAXLI020002324.1, read as the reverse complement.
ATTTCATTCAGTGCCACTGTGGATATTTGCTCTCGAGAAAAGAGATTTATAGAGTACTGTGCTACTGTTAAAGCTATTTGATTATTGTTTGAAACAAGGACCCCCTTGTCATCAAATACATTATCCATAGCTTTGCCTCTACCATTCTGCTTCCCTAATGAGAAGAAAAGTGTCGAGCTAGAGTCAATATTACGGGTATTTTTAAACGAGAGCTTATAAATTCCCCTTTTGCCTTTTCTTTTTGCAACCCTTTAAGATATTCTAGGGTCTCCACATATTCCTGCAGTAGGCCTGGATCGTTCCCAATCTTCTGCCTTTGCTCTAAATTATGGACCGTGTTCTCTAGCTCACTAATTTTTTTGTCAATATTTTGTGATTCCCCAGGCATACAACTGACACAGTTTTTTTATGTGTACTTTCCCGATGTCCCACCATTGTTCTAGGTTATGAAACTGATCTTTCTTTCCCTGCCACTCCACCCAGAAGACACCAAAAAGATTAGTGAAGGTGGTGTCTTGCAAAAGGACATTATTCAAATTCCAGTATGCCAATCCTCTTGGGACTCCTCGTATTTTCATTTGAAGTAGTATAAGGTGACGATCGGCCTGTCTGTTGAGGTTATACAGGTGATAGCGTGCGTGCGCGTGCGTGCGCGCGTGTGCACGCGCGTGTGTATGAATGTTCGTGTGTAGATGTGTGGGCACCGTTTACGTGTGCGAGCGTGTGCTTGTATATGTGTGCGCGTGTGTGTGTACGTGAATGTTCAGCGTGGTTCCTGAACCAATTTTCGATTTTTGGCCACGGCCAACATCAGCGCCAAGTGGACATATCTCCTGTCATTGCGACTGACGCGGCTGAGTTCGACTCAGGGTACCTGGTCGGGTTTGGCGCTTTCCTGGACCCCGCCCCCTTTAATGCGCCGTCACGGCCTGAACAGTTGACCTCTAACAGCACATGCCGCTCGCTAGGCAGTTGGGGGGGGGTCAGTATCCATACATTTGTATTCGTCTTATGTCCGCACGAACGCACAGCCGACTGTAACGGGAAGCTGGACGTGACGGACACGTTTCGTCGAAGACGCCTCCGGGTGGCCGGTTGGAGACGACGGGAGAGGCTGAGACGGCGGGGACGGGACGCGCAGGGCTGGAAGTGGCTCGAGAAGAGGCGCGCAACAGCGAACTCGTGGAGGGAGAAACGAACGAGCGGCCGGGGTTGTGGAGGGGGGGGTCATTGGGGTGGAGTCGGTCGGCGAGGAGTCGGAGTCAGAGGGGGGGGGGGGGGCGGGGGCAGAACCACGCGAGGCGCGTCCCCCGGCGGGCTTCAAACGGCGTCAGGGCGCAGGCGTGGGGGGCTTCTGCCGCGCGGGGCGCGTGGGATCACCACGTGGGCGGAGAGCGGGGGGCGAACCAGTGGAGGAGCCACAGCTCACTTCTACTGCTGAATTACCATCAACTGCTACTTTACTACTGCTGAGTTACCATCATTCACTCAGTTACCATCAACTACTACTTTACTATGATCCACTCAGTTACCATCAACTACTGAGTTACCATCATCAACTCAGTTACCATCATCAACTCAGTTACCATCAACTACCGCGTCACCATCATGAACTCAGTTACCATAAACTACCTCGTTACCATCAACTCAGTTACCATCAACTACCACGTTTTTCCTCTTATTGGTTCTTTCGGTAAAGTCACGTAGAAGGGAAATAATAAAATAATAACAACAAAACAATAAAATAAAATTTTCAATAATAAAAATAAAACGAAAAAATTAAATTGTATTTTTATTATTTTATTATTTCCCTTCTGCGTGACTTTACCGACATAACCAAGAAGATGAATCCATACAGTCACGAAAACTTTAAATCGAAAACTACTGCGTTACTATGATCCACTGGGCAGCAAGGCCACTGGACAAGGGGGATA
>JAAXLI020002322.1:0-13877 GCA_014621495.2 Entosphenus tridentatus | reverse complement strand
CAGCTGGGTGAGTAGGAATCTGCTGCCCTCTACTGTGCGACTGTATGTTTAGAGTGAATATTGCTAATTCCGCAGCTGGGTGAGTAGGAATCTGCTGCCCTCTACTGTGCGACTGTATGTATAGAGTGAATATTGCTAATTTCGCAGCTGGGTGAGTAGGAATCTGCTGCCCCCTACTGTGCGATTGTATGTATAGAGTAGGGGGCAGCAGATTCCTACTCACCCAGCTGCGGAATTAGCAATATTCACCAAATGACATTCAAACCTATTATTTTAATAGTTTGTTCGTGATACTGCATTGGCAGTAGCTCACAAGATACCAAAAACTAAATGCATTTGTTATTGCCACTGCTCTAAAAGGGAATACAATAGATTACGTTTTGGATAATGGTCCTTCACCTAAGTGTTTTAAAGAAACGCCATTGCCTGAAATATAATCGAGTATATATTATTTTTAGGACAGTTTATGACTGAGTTTGTAATTGTCAGAGCTGGAATTTATAAAAAGTACAGAAGTAAATTTATGTTGTCAGGTTTTTGTGCAGTCATTGCCAACTGGGTTGAGCCCAGTTTTAAATACAGGCATCTGCTCAGTTTGTTCGTAGACCGATCACTGCTTCTGTCTGTTCATTCATCTGTGTGTCTGTCCACCTAGTAGTCTCCCTATTGGTTAAATGTTCCAACATGTCCCTCTTTCTACAGGAACTGTTTCAAGAGACCTGATTCCACACAGCAGACTAGGTAAGTATTCATTCCTCTTATCCGCTTGTTCCATCCACTCATCTCGCTCCCCTTCACCAGTCCCCATTAGGTCTCAGAGATCTGGAGATGCAAATATTATCTGCATTCCAAGTACGAGGATTTGGTTGACTAGTGACCACGCGTTTTCCCCTGTAGCCCTCAGACTATAGAACTCTCTTCCACAAGATATCGGGACCTGTGGACATTTTTAAAGAATTTTTTTAAACATTCATATTCATTTACGTTAATATGGTCATAAAACATATTCATGTTTTTACGGCACCACGGTGGCAAGATGTTAACTTCCTTGCAGCAGGTCGTGGCTTCGATCCAGGCCCTGACGCCTGTATATTTGGAGTTGATATGTTCTGCCCATGGTGGCATGAGTTTTTCTCCTGGCCCTCTGGTTTTTCCCTCCAAATTTGGAAACATGCGTTAACACTGGAACATTTGGCTGCTTTCCATTCCCCCCTGATACGTTACTTTGTTGAGTTATCATTCGTGGCCAGGTCACTTCTGAAAAATATCTACATTGCTCACTGGGACTTACCTTGTAAAATAAAAGTGTATACGCTTCCATTTATTCAATTATATTTTAAGTTAATTTATAAAATAGATTGAAGTATTTTTTTCAACAGTTAATGAAAGTTTGCTTCTGTATCTTGTATAGCATTTGTGATTATCAGCATATATTATAACAACCAGTGTCTTACAGGACAAAACTAATTCTGTTTGAGTCGTTGGCATACAGAGTACACTGAATATATCAATAATGCTCAGCATGGTTTAATATCACTTAGGCAGCTCGCAGTGACCTGCAGTAATGAAAAAGTGTAGGTGAAGTTAGATTTTGTTTGCTTTTTAAACTATTTCTAGCATTAGCTGTGGTATTATTCACGTGTTGGTGTCTTAGTACCTGCATGCACTGGTTGTCTCTTCGACGAATCGTATGTGCTCACCACTGAGAATCTCCCGCTTTTGTATGTATGTGTAGTAAGTTGCAGGAGGCTTGGACGACGTAGTTGGAGGCACACTTATTTATTAACACCAACGTATTTACAGAGACGGGGATACACAACACTCGAAGGGGTATCAGCCCCTTCACCCGTCTAACAGGGAGACCCAACGTCTAACCCGGCTAACCTATTCCCAAGTCCTCCACTACAGAGCTAGGGGAGGCTATCTATCCCAGCCCTGGTTAAGCCGGGATCACGGCACCCTGAGTCTCCAGACCGGCTCTTATAAGAACATCGGTCTGGGCTCTCGGGGCCACGCCACTGGCTTTCCCTGGTCGGTCCTGACAAGGACAGCGAGCCAGGGGAGTTCCAGGGCCTATTCTAGCTGGTCTTCAATCTTCACTGGTTAAGCTAACACTCAACCCCGAGCCCTCCGGCTCTTCACCTTATATAGCAATCTCCCCCCGGGGGGGGCCATGGGGGATGGCAGGTGCGGACGTTGATGTACGCACCTTCTCTGTGTACGGACATAACCACGCCCCTTGTGTTTGTTTCCCATCCGTACCAATACACCTCTACATATGTACACGTTGAACCTCTTTCATATCGTACCTATTCAACGGTGCTCATCAGAGGTGTGGGGGGGCACAAACTAAACACACAACGCAGTTATAAAGAAATTAGTTTACTATTTAGTTTTTTAAAAGTGCATGGCTCCAGGGGCTTCCTCATGAAATGGCATTTTTTTAAAATAGCAATTTTGGAAACACTGCAATGGGCTAAAACAATTAAATTCCGTAAATCACAGTTGGAGGCTAGGAGCTTACATTGATGTAAACTGTCTATTTGTAGACATGTCTCGACAAAGACGAACACGATTAAAGTATTTATTTCTGAAGTTAATAATTAAGTAATTATATTCCTAAGGGGAAGAAGTACACACATTAAAACTCAACAGGCATGGAGTGACAAGCGAAGTGGTTCGTGCGGTTGCGTTTTGAGGCGGGCAACATAAGTTTTAGCTACCTTTCCGATAAAAAAAAGTACTTTTTGCGCATTGCCTGCATGTTGGAATAAAAAGAAATGCTCAGCAATATATTGTAATGCCATTTTATTTTTATAGCACAAGAAAATGGGATGAACTCCCGGCTATACCAAGTGGCATGAAAAAGGATGTTGGTGATGCAAGTCATAAGGCCGACAATGAATACATGAATTCTGACGACTCAGTTTATGAAGATCTGGATAATGGGTACGTGGAAAAGTCACAATTACATAAAATTGACACATAATTTGCTATTAGTATATGTAATCCTATTTTACACGAGTGAAAATCATGCTTACCATGGGTTTAAATGTCTAGTTCATGCAATGAACAATTATATGGGTAACACTTTATTTTTGTTAGAAACATTTACACTGTACAATAAAAAAATTAAAATAAATAATTATTTAAGATCCAATCAAAATGTGACTTGAAGTTACTCGTATCACATTCTCATTCAGGATTAGTCGATTTTAAAATAAAAATCTAATTCAAATCAATTTATTAGCAGGACTTTTATATTTGACTCTTCCAGAATGCAAAAAAACACATGGAAATAACGATTTTACTTTTGAAGTCAGCACACCTTCAAAACGTCCATACATTGTAGAACTCTTTTAATAAGTGTAGCTTTTTATATGCCCTGATTTAAGAGCCAAAAAGAACATGAGTTTGTGGACAATTTACGAGTAATTGTAATATTTTTATAGTAGTATATATGGCGTTGGTTCGACTATATTTGTATCGGAATTCATCATCTCTGTAGCCCTTCTAAATACAACATAAAATTTCGACTTAAAACTTTCGCTACTGCAGGAAATCATATTCTTGGTTCTTTTAGGAAAGTCACGTAGATAGCAAATTAAATTAAATTAAAAGAAAAAATAAATTAAAATTTAAAATAAAAGCTAAAAACCACGACGTTTCGATCGCAACACAAGCGGTCTTCATCAGGCGGAGAGAAAAGAGGGGGCAAGCCTCCAAAAGCAATTGCTTCTAAGGGCTTTCAGAGTGAGCAAAGCTGTGCGGCGTGAACAACATGGGCGGGGCAGCCAGCACCAATGTAGGAGCAAAGCACTAGAAGTACAAGTAAAGCGAGTGCGTTAGACAATGGGGGGAGGGAGGGGGGAGAGACAGGTGGAGTGGGAGTGGGGGGTAGAGGTGGAGCTGAAGGCGAGGGCGCAGTCCAAGTGTGTTCGCAATGGGGGGAGGGAGGGGGTAGAGATAGGGGGATAGAGAGGGGGGCTAGAGGTGGAGCTGAGGGCGCAGTCCAAGTGCGTTAGACAATGGGGGGAGGGAGGGAGTAGAGATAGGGGGTAGAGATAGGGGGAGAGAGAGGGGGGGTAGAGATAGGGGTGGAGCTGAAGGCGAGGGCGCAGTCCAAGTGTGTTAGACAGGTGACTGCCTTGATCAAAATCACGGGCGCTTGTTAAAATGATTCGCATAAAAATAAAATGCCCCGATTGTTTAGATTTTTTATGCATGTTATTATTAATATATTTTTGTTTTCAGCTTGCTATTTCGCTTAGATTGATTGTATCTATACTTGTGAGTGGCGCTTTATAAAAATACAGATACATAGTTATAGTTACATGTGTGTTAACTCATCGTGCTCAAACGTTTTCTTTTAATCTTATTCAAGTAAACCCCAAGAGGACCACCACTCAGGTGCACCGTCGAAGACAGAAGATGATGCCAAGACCGTGGGCAGTTCCGATCCCACCTATCTCGCCCCCGACAATGCATACGTCAATGTGAAATAGCCATTCAAGTCACTCTCCACCTCCTCCTGTTCGATATGAAAAACGGCTCCTCTACTGAGTTTCAAAACATGAACCAGACCTTCCCTGTACTGGGTTCATATCAAGGTCAATTTTATCTCGTACTCAAGGTTAATTCATTCGTGCCAGGTACACATTTATCAGGTGTGATATTGTTATAATGCCACCAGCGAGCCGACATTGCATTTATTCGAGAACACATATTTCTCTTGCAAAAACTGCTCTGCCTTTTTGCAGCTGAGCTTATAGATACGTGCTTGTATCGGGTATCTGTACTAGTCTAAGGGTACCGATGCAAGTGTAATGGTCTCTGGAAATCTATAGGCGTCTTCTTCGAATGGTTAATGTAGGTATAGAGTACCAACTATAATTTTATGTTGAGGTGGTTGAGCCAGATGATTGTGTCAGATGTAGTGGATTGTACTGCTCTCGTATTTGTGAATTGGGCATATAAGAGTCATACCTTCTGTGGTCTACTCTGGGTGACGACAGGCACACACTACCAGAGAGTTTTTATTTTCAATTGTGCTTTAAGTAACCGCATCTGCCTTTGTTTGTGTGGATTCGATTTGGGGTTGTGCCCATAATTTTCGTGGAAGATTTAAGCCATGGATCGTCTGCGTCGGGCGATATAAATATATATGTATTACTTACCAACATAGCCTATACGGGAGTTAATCTATAGAGATTGTTAATCTGTTGTTATTCTTTGTTAAGATTATCGGTTTCATGTCAGACTTATTTGTGGCTACATGGTGATGACTGAGTCATAGACACGCAGGATGTGAGGATCAGTAATAATTATCAAACTTGCAGGTAATCGATCATTTTTCACAATCACGAGAAATGATAAGACCCAAATCCTCTGCAAATGTCGCGTTAAAATTCATATTTTTTACCCATTGGATGTGTAATGGTACTCTTTTAACATCAATGGTGTGCCAAGGTGGGGAGATGTTAACTACCTTGCCTGGTATACAGGAGGTCGTGGGTTCGATCTCGACCCTGAAGTCTGTTGTATATTTGGAGCTTGCGTGTTCTCTCCGTGGTCATGTAGATTTTTCTCCGAGTCCTCCGATTTTTCCTTCCACATTTAGAATCGACATCACGCATTTAGAGTATTTGGCTGATATAAATGTCCAAATGATAATCAATTACGTTGAGCTATCAATTGTGATAACCAGATCGCTTATAAAAAAACGTTATATAGCTCAGTGGGCCTTGTTTGGTAAAATAAAAATAAAATAGTTTAGTTTAAGGATCACCATGTACTTCATTTGTATTTACCATGTCATTAATATGTATCCACTGTATAATACAGCTGGCTTAAAGTTAACCTGTAGGTTTAGTTCTATAAAATGCTAAGGTAAAGGAAACTAAATTAAACACCTTAATTATATACACGTGAATTTTTCCCATTAAAATTGTGAATTCATGTCTAAATTTTATAATTTTTTATAACAGGTATTTGGCTATAATCTGGAGTATCTGCTTTCATGTCCTCATACATTTTATTGACACCCGTATAAATGTATTTTTTTTCCACAAAAAACACTTCCCCATGAGAGACATGTAAGGACGAATGCTAGAGCTCATTTTCTGTGAGTTTTAGCTGCTATCAAATTGTTGTTAATCAGAAAATTAACTCTAGGAGGCCGCTATAAACAGTACATGATACGCAGTTTGATGCCATCTTAGAAATACAGGAAACCCTTTCCTCTACACATTTTTTTTCATAAAAAAAATGTATTGTGCAAAGTATATTTCAACGCTCGACAATGTTAATAACATTTACATTCGCAATACTTCCTGTTTAATGCTTGGGTTGATGCAGGGTAGCATAACAGAAAAGGAGGGAGTGTCGTATTACATAATAGGAAAAATGTATACTACAAGAGGAGACCGATAAGGTATAAGACTCTATTTCACAGATGTCCAATAGGGGGCGGGTAAGAATGTTACAACAAACTATACAAAACACGATAAGAGTGCAAAGTATTAGGAAAGGTAAAAAAACTGTAAACCAAATACAGTTTTCCCATAATAACAGATGACTGCTTTTTCAAAGCAGTCATCTGTTATTATTTTACGACTACCTCCATGTAATAAACAGTAATCGTTATCCTTGAACCAATTTCAAATAAAGTGTATAACCTACCGCAAAACTATTGGAAGAAATTAGTTTTTTTTAATATATAGTCAATTTAGTGTTAAAAGCACTTGCTCGTACAAAACACACGGAAACATTGAACGCGTGCACATATACACACGGTACAATATAAACATGGTGGGTTGAGGTCTATGATGTAGACTATAATAGGCTTTACCCTTTCTGGCATTTTAACGGGTGTTAAAATGTTCAACCACCAAATAGACACCTGTTGCAAGACATCAAGTCGTGCTTAAACCACACATACTTTTGGCAAAACATACAAACAAACATGCTCTGATAATAACACATGCTTTGTCTTCGAAACGGTAAGGGAAGCCAGGAGGGGCAGAGAGGACAAAGCTTATCTGAAGTGGGGACGAGTTGATCCCGGGCCATAATGGGGAGAGCAGTGACTGAGAGTCCCAGAGTGGCCAGGAGAACCTTGGTAATGTTGCACACGAAATGAAGGACGTTGAGCAGGTGCTCCAAATCGAGGGCACATTTCTTGTGGTGAATCTGTAGAAGGCAACAGCACGTGTGTCACACGCAGTAATCTTCACCGAGTCGCCATTAACCACGTGACTGGTGTCCATGCCCGGTTAATCATGAACCCTGCCAGACCCCCACAGGCCCAACTCAGTCATCACATGCTGGTGTACACACGTGCAATGATGTACTGCAGAGCACATAATGACTTATTAAAAGAGTGATCCATTCCTAATGTGCCACAGAGACCTACCTGGAAAAACTCTTGAACTTGGCAGCTGTGAGTGAACATTTCTAGAGCGATACTGTTCACTTTTGACTGATAAAAAGACTACAAGGCCTTAGCCACACTCGATTGCTGCACTTATTTGCAGCCATTTGAGCAGTGGCAGGCCGTGTATTTTATGCCTAGGCCTTCAGTGCTATCCTCCCGCAATTAAACCACCTTCGCATAACCTCACCATGACACTAGGGTTATAGGCTATTATCATTCGACATAACCAGCCCATATTCGCAGTGACAGTAACCGTTATCGAATAAAATAAAGTGATTTAACAGGGGGCTCAATACCTATGAGAGTTACAATACACTAATTGCAGAGACATGAATACATGGTGACTGAAAACATCAAGGTTATACCACTATTACGCAGTATGACAGGATGCTGCATCACAAATAGACATCGCATAGCCCAAATTAATGTAATTACCAAAGAAACAAGAACAAACTCACAACCAGTCACATTTACTCATACGCCCACCAAGAAAGCAAAAATGCTGTAAAACACAAATAACAAAATCAGGATTCAACCGGCTTCCCCACAAAAAAATCTATAGCACATCTAAAAATCTAAACGTTGAAATCGACGTTTAGATTTTTAATAATAAATCTTAGATGATGCTACCTTACGTGCTAGCTAATTTTACTCCAGTTAGCTAACTGGCCCTCTGATCACGCCACGTGAAAAACGCTTCCGTAGGCGGCGAGGCCAGCTAATTACGCCCAACAATGCAAACTCGAAATCTGATTGGTTCAAAAATATGACAACAACATCGTCCCCATTTGCTTCAACAGCATAGGGGATTCACTCGACACTCTGAAGGCCCTCAGGGTAGATTTTCATCCGGAGGAGGCGGAGACAGCACAGGTGGAACATCTGATTGGATAAAAGTTATAATTTATGAGCTGCACTGGAAGCAGCACAACTGAGAGACAGAGTAAGAATAAAATCACATTAATAGACTGATGAGAACGAACTTTGTAAAATACATATATCATTAATGATAATTCATGTTAAATTGTAAAAATATAATTTTCTGATTCTGACTATCTCTAGGCCAGCAGAGAAGGCCTTGCTGGCCCTGAAGGCCCACCTCTGCACTTGAGTATCAACTTGAACGAGGGGGTTGTAATAGTAACTATCATAATAACAAAAGACGATACAAAATACCTTTCTAAACTCATTGATTGTAAAAAATGTTGGTTTCCAAGGAAAACCACAACGCGAACAAATTACGTCACGTGTGCAGAGCTTCCATTGCTTCGTTATATTCGCTTGCGGTTACTAACAAGCTAGGTTATCTCACAAAACGTACGATTGGTTAAAATATTGACGTTCATTATTCAAACATTTATTTATCAGAACCACGTAGGGTCAGGCAAGGGGGTACTCGGTTGAAACAAAGGGGGGTACAGTTGTCGCCAACAAAGGTTCAGAGCCACTGTTCCACACTTCCTGCACAGTTGTGGAGCCATATGCCGTGCGCTGAACATTACTTGTAGATGTCGGTGAGGCAGAATCCCCAGGGGGTACAGCGGTAGCATATTAACAAAAGCGGATACCCATAGTTGCTATCGCAGCCACACAAATGTAAATGGGTACACGATACCGCAGGGGACTAAGGAACTTATGTTGGCAACGGAGGGACAAGCGGAATGTGGAAGACGTTGTTTATGGGTCTCTCTCTCATTCTGTTAATGCTAGGAATGCCATCTCCCGCACCACGGACAACGGTTTTTAGGAAAAGTCACCCCAAGTTGGAGGCCTGACTATGTGTTTTTTTAATGTTCGAGGTCGAATGTTGATCGAATAAGTGGCGTTACCGAGCAGAAGAATGCAAATGGCTGCACCCAATCCCATGGGAACGACCGCTTCTCACCTGGTAGTACTTCTGTAGGGGTGGTACGTACCGGCGTGTTAGCGAGCCATCGCGTAGCTGGTGCCTACATCACGGTCCGCATACGGGTGTCTACATCGCGGTCCGCACTAGCCCCGCCCTCGGGGAACAGAGGCCTATATAAGGCGATGTGCGGGAGCGCTCGGGGAGTTTTGTACCAGTGAAGAAAGAAGACGGAGAAGCTGCATAGAACCCTGGGACCCCTAGCCCCGCTGCCCTTATCAGGGCCGGGACTCTGTGTGGCTCAGTGGTGAGACCCTGGATACTCACAACCCTATATCCTTGTCAGGGCCGGGTTGATGGGTCAGTGGTCGAGACCCGTACCCTGGCTAGGACGGGTCGGATAGCCTCCCCTAAGAAGTACCTAGAGCGTAGCCAGTGTTAGGCACGCATAGTCGTAGGTTGCATAGCTGACTGTGTTACGTAAGGAGTTATAATAAATACGTGCTGCCCCGTCAACTCGTCTCCTGCAGTATTAATATGTTACACTTCAAAAGTTGATTGAAAGTTAGCAGGCGGTTGAGGGAGGCGGGAAAAGGGTGGAAGGGGAGAGTCGGGGTTACGTTATTGTCGCTGGCTAATCTCGTACGCTCCCTTCCCTATCGGTAGCGATTCACGGTGCTAGGGCCAAGGGTGTGCGTGACCTATGAAAGGGGAAGCACAGGGCATGAGCGGGACAGTCTGGAAGAGGGCACGCTGGAGAGTGGCTATGCGTGGACGAACAAGAAGGCGAAGAGTTCTTATGGAATGCTCACCTTCTGGGTTCAAGTGCCACCACGCTGTGCATACCAGGGCGAGTCACCCCAGAAAGTTCGTCTATGCCCAGCCAAAGCCGAGGTAAGAGATTAACATTTTATGCAGTCCGTGTCGTCTTGGTCTTCATATTGTTGGTGGTGCATTGTGGGTGTGCAGGTGACTGTTGTTGTTAGGCAGGTATATAACTCTATGAGAGGGCTCGGCCCGAATGAGTGCCTCTGTTTATAAAACCATCCCTGCCGCCAGTGAGGCGTGCACAGGGTCTTCATCTCGAGGAGCCGTGTCCCTGGGCCGTGGGAAGGCCGCATAACCTTGGGTGGAAGGGGGTCGTTGCCGCGGCGGCGGGTTCCTCCGCCATAGTGGGTTCTATCGAGGGGGTCGATATCCGTAAGTTGGTCGACACGGGTATGTCGCGACCATCATAGATCTAATTTATAACATTCTACCCGGTAGATGCCGTCGCCTGCGGCCAGTTGATGTGCCATGCTTTGCCGCGAATGGGGGTTCGTTGGGCATCACTGGATGGATCAATGCCCGGATCAATGCCCGGATCCGCATTGGCAACATTCAATTGGATAGGCCCATTTTTGTCTCATCAACCCTCGCCGTTCTGTGCCTCCTCGGAACAGATTTCTTGGGGAAAATGCCCATTAAAATTCTCATTAACCAGGGGTGTATCGAATCCCTTCCGGCCGACACATGGCCTTCCTGCCCACACCCACTCGGTTACACGCCACATCCGTGACGGTGCAGGCTTTGGCGGCATGTACAGTTCACATTCCTCCCGGGTCTCAGATGTTGCTTCCCCTCTGGCTTCGGAAACCTGTCGACTCTGACGCGTTCATGGTGGGCGTTGTGACTGGGCCTTCGCATTCGGCGGCGCGGGCGTCGGACCTCGTGTGTGCACAAACGCTAGTGTGAAGCGACCGCAAGCCCTTTATCCAGATCCTTAACGCAGGGTTGAAAACGGACGTCATCCCTCAGGGGATGATGCTCGCTCATGTGACGCCGGCCCCGTCGGGGGATTTGATGGTGGGTCACGTAGCGGGCATGCCCCGTTCTGCTACCAAGCCAGGTCCTGACGAGGGGTGGCTTGACGCGCTTTGCTCCGGTTGTGCCGATTTGTCACCGTTACAGCATGCTAAGTTACGTACGTTGCTGAGCGATTTCGCCGATGTTTTTAGTCAAGGGAAATTCGACATTGGCTGTACTAAATTACTTAGCCACCACATCGACACAGGTGATGCCTCTCCAATTCGTCAACCCATTCCGGTTGAACCCGGTCAAGAAGGAGCATGTGCGGGTGGTCGTCAACGACATGTTGGCGGCCGATGTCATTGTGCCATCAAATAGCCCATGGGGGGCGCCGATCGTTCTTGTGAAGAAACACGACGGTAGACTCCGGTTCTGTGTGGACTTCAGGAAACTTCATACAATTTCTGTGGCCGACGCGTACCCGCTTCCCAGGATGGACGAGTCGCTCGATGCCTTAGCGGGTGCGCGCTACTTCTTGACCTTGGATCTCCTCTCGATGTTTTGGCAGCTGCCCCTTGATGACTCATCCAAACCAAAGACAGCCTTTCGCACACCGCAAGTACTTTTCGAATTCAACAGGCTTCTTATGGGTCTCCACTCGGCCCTGGCGATGTTCCAGCGCCTGATGGAGCTGGTCCTCGCTGGGCTCCAGTGGGATTCTTGCCTAATCTACCTCGACGATGTCATCGTGTTCAGCAGAACTTTCGATGAACACCTCGAGCGGTTGAAGGCAGTTTTCCTTAAAATGCGTGCAGCTAACCTCAAATTCAAACCGTAGAAGTGCCACCTCATGTGGGATTCGGTTCGTTACTTGGGGCATATTGTCAGCCGCTCAGGCATTGCCACTGACCCGGAAAAGACTGATTGCGTGCGCTTTTGGCCAACTCCCACCTCTGTTGGGGAGGTGCGGAGTTTTATCGGCTTCACCTCATTATCTGCGGTTTGTCATGGGATTCGCATCCATTGCGAAGCCCTTCCAAGCATTAACGGCAAAAGGCGTAAAATTCCATTGGGGGAGTTAGAACAAGCCTTGATCGATGCTATCCGACAAGCGCTGGTTGATGCTCCTCCCTTGTCCTATCCAGACTTTACTGCTCCATTCATTCTGGATACGGATGCCAGCAACACCGGTATTGGGGGGGTGCTGTCACAAATTGTCAATGGAGTGGAGCGCGTCGTCGCCTATGGCAGCAGGGTGCTGTCAGCCGCGGAGCAGCGTTACTGCGTAATGTGCCGCAAGTTACTCGCTATCATCTTATTTGTGCAGTAATATAGACCCTACCTGTATGGCAGGCATTTCACGGTATGCTCCGAACACGCGGCACTACAATACACCTTGCGAGTGGACCAACCGTCTGGACAGCTCTCATGTTGTCTCGAGATCCTTCAGGACTTTGTGTTCACCGTCGTTTACCGGACGGGGATTCAACACAGGAACGCCGACGGGTTGTCGCGACTGCCGACTGACGGCTGGTCTGCTTGTTTTCTTGGTGTGGGGTGGTATAGGCAGCCTGACGTGGTACCGCCTCCATCCCTTGCTGCCTCGGCCGGGGATGGGGTCGAGGAGCACGAGGCTCCCTCCACACAAATCCCGCAGGACGCATTGCTGGGCCTCGGGTTGGACGACTGGGGACGTCTCCAGATGGAAGACGTCTCCCTCCTTAAATTGAGATGCCGGTCTAAGGATGCGGAGAGTCACAAGGGGTAGGGAGGTCCTGTCTCATTTGTCATCTGGGAAGGCGTTCTCATGCATTGGGATGGGGGGTCCCAGTCCCACATGTTGGTGGTGCCCACCTCCCTGCGAGGAAAGGTTGTGTGGGAAACCCACAGTCGCCTCTTGCATTTGGGCGTTCATAAAAACGCTGGACAAGATCCAATTGGAATTTTTCTGGCCAGGTATGGGAAGTGATGTGGCTGACCTTTTGCAGGGTTGCACCGAATGTGCACGGCGGAAACCACCTGCTAGGCCGTCCTGCCTGCCCCTCCAATCTATTAAGGTTTTCCGAGTCAATGAGATTGTGGCATTGGATATTTTGGGTCCATTTCCCGCTACTCCTCGAGGTAATAAATACCTTTTGGTTGGGGTAGAATACTTTACCCGATGGGCCATGGCCTGGCCACTCCCCAACCAGTTGGCGGCGGCCGTTATGGAGGCCTTTTGCCAAGGCTACGTCCTGGATAAGGGTGCTCCCGAGCGGCTGCTGACCGACCAAGGGAAAAATTTATCTTCCACCCTGTTGCGGGATGTGTGTAACCTGCTGGGGACCGATGGACCTGCACTCAGACTCGCTCCAAACTCTTGACCCCCGCCCACGAACTATCGTCCCAAACCACCGCCACTCACCTTGTCTTCTGTTGGGCGGGTCGGTCCGTCCCTCTTCACTCTTTCTGAATTGCGTTGGCAGACGAGGCACTCCTTGTCGACATGTACATTGTGTGGTTGGGGCATGCGTTCGTTCTGTATATATGTATGTATGTAGTGTTGATCTGTATTGGTGGGCTGGGGGTTTTTACGTGCGACTGCGGGGGAGGAGTGACTCTTATCGTTCTCATTCATTCGTTCATTCATTGAGGCACACTTACACTGATTTTTGATGGTTAACAACTTTTATTGTTCTTGTTGTGTTGTTGACAGCCGGGTTGGCTGGATGCAACGAAGGGGGGGGGGTAATGTAGCGCCGTAGATGGGCCACACTTACCCGCAGTGGTGGACAGGGCCCATCAAGGGGGATCCCCCGCTGCCCCTCC
>JAAXLI020002321.1:0-13879 GCA_014621495.2 Entosphenus tridentatus | reverse complement strand
CCCTTCTACGTGACTTTACCGAAAAAACCAAGAAGATGAATTCCTGCAGTCACGAAAGCTTTAAATCGAAATTTGGGCCCGTAACAGTTGGTATTAGTTCACCACATTGATGACAGCAAATTGACTGTCAACCATACCTGCAACTCGTTGCACGCGGTCCACTGGGAGTTGTTTGGCGATGCCTCGCCACGTCGGTCGATGCGAGTTTGTGAAGGAGGCGGTGCCAGAATCGGGGGATTGAATCGTCGCACCACCGGTCCGCGTGTCGGGACAGTAAGCAGGCTTGGGGTCAACACATTGCCAGAAGGGATGATGATAATGGTGATGATCATGGAGACGATTATGATGATGATGATGAAGATGATTATGATGATGATTATGATGAAGATGATTATGATGAAGATGATTATGATGATTACGATGATGATAACCGATGGACGTGATTGACGAGGTACTGGCAGCCGAAGGGACAGGGACACGAGAGGTACGACCACCGTGGAGACGGAGCGATGAGATGAGGAGCGAGATGGATCGTGGCAGCATCGCTGGATCGTGGGGTAATGGCAGCGTCACTTAGGAGTCCTTCATCCAGCAGTCGATAGATCCTGGCAGACGATGATGACGACGATGATGATGACAATGGTGATGTCACGGGGATCTCCTCCTCCTCCACCTCCTGCGCTCCATCAACGCCATCCTCCGAATTTGCTTCATTATTCTCCTAATCACGGGCATCGTCATCATCATCAGCCTCATCTTCCGTATCACCACCACCATCATCATCATCAGTCTCATCCTCCCTATCAACACCACCACCATCGTCATCATCATCATCATCAGCCTCGTCCCCCGTATCAACACCATCATCGTCAGCATCATCAGTCTCATCCACCGTATCAACATCACCACTATCATCATCATCATCAGCCTCGTCCCCCGTATCAACATCACCACTATCATCATCATCATCACCAGTCTCATCCACCGTATCACCTTCATTGTCATCATCATCAGCCTCATCCTCTGCATCAACGCCACCATCATTATCATCATCAGTCTCATCCTCCATACCAACACCACCAACTTCATCATCAGCGTTAGCCCCCGTACCAACACCACCATCATCATCAGTCTCATCCAACGTATCACCTTCATCATCAACATCAGCCTCATCCCCCGTACCAACACCACCATCATCATCAGCCTCATCCTCTGCATCAACACCACCATCGTCAGCATCATTTCCCCGCTCCTGCCCCTCCTCCACCCCGAGCCGGGCGTGAGAGGAGGGAGGTCCGCTCCCCGGGCATCACGATCTGCGCCGTTCGCCTCTCTGTGAATACGCAACGCGAGCGCCTTCATTACCACTTAATTAGAATTTGTTCAAAGTCATCACAGTGCGCCGATGTGCGAGGGCGGGGGTGATGGAGACAGTGGGGGGGTCGTGAAATGGTATGAGAGTGAGAGGAGTCGTGGCGCAGCGGTGAGCGTCACACTCCAACCCCCCCCCCCCCCCCTGCGGCGACCTGGGTTCAATTCCAACTAACGACCCAATAACAAGTGGCGAATGTCTAAATCAAGATAAAAAATAAAACAGGCCTGGGCCTCCCCTAGATCGACTCAGCCTTGAAATGAGTACCTGGCGTGCTCGCTGGGTATTCCTCAGAGCTGGGGAGACAAAGGGGGCCGGGCGTGGTGCTGGCCACCCACCACCCACTCTTTCGCATGCCGCAACGGCCTCATAGCTGCTCGCTAAACAAAAAACACTTACCCAAAGAGCCTATTAATGCCTCTACGGGGGATCTTTGTCTTTGAGCAGTCGCAAGTCACATCCGCACCTCGGATTGTCACCGATTGACCAGTGTGGTGAAGTATGGTCAAGCAAATCCCCGTCACCGATGGGCGTGGGGGAGGCCTTCATCCAGCGGCGGATTGGCAACTGTCTCTGATATTTTTACTGGCAAATTGTGTAAATGCTTACCCCGAGCTCTCATACTCTGTTGGTGCATTGTCTTTGAGTTGTGCGCCTTTTGGCGTCATCTGGTCGAACACCATGTGAGACTAGGCTCTAAGGAAAGCTGTCTCGGGTGTGGACCAATCAACTTCAAGGACAGTGCACATTATCAGAGTTATATTTTTTGTTTGCATTATGACTGCAGGTATTGTGGTCTATGTAAACATGACTCCTTGTAAAAAAAAAGTGTCAGTTTTGTTGCCAGATAAAAGGGTAAAAAAACAATTATCAACTGTCTCTGAGTTATTGTTCTTTCGCCTGCAAGCACATCCGTGTTGCGCGTACCGTCTAGAAGCTGCTTCGGGTGTGTAACCATCACCGCTGTGAAGACAAAGGTGGCCGGGAGTGGTGCTGACCATGCAACTCTAATCATAGGTGCTCGCTACCACAGGTACTTGCGCCAACAGTCTATGGAGGCTACACGGGGGATCTTTGTCTTTTGCTTTATTTGAAGTTATAAGGTGGGAGTGGGGGATGGGGGACGGACAAAGCTACCTATGATTAAATGACCACTATCACCGTCAACGATATTACCACCACCACAGGCATCCTCACCATCAACTATCACCACCACCACAATCATTATTACCACCACCATGATCGCTATCACTACCACCACAATCATCATCATCACCACAACCATAACAGCGATCACAACTATCAACACCAATCTCCATCACTCCAGTCAAACGCGTTCCGCCTACAGATACAGAGTGGCACAATGAGTTAGCGACCAGATTACTCTATTTAACTATCGCTAACAATTTTTTTAGCAGCTAAGGCCCACTGAGCTATTTCGTTCTTCTTTCATAAGCAACGTCACCACAAATGATAGCTCAACGAAGTGGCTTATCGCGTCCACATTTTTTTTACAGCCAAATACTCTAAACGCACGTTGATTCTATTCAAACTCCAAATCTATAGCAGGTGTCAGAGTCTGGATCGAACCCTCGACCTCCTGTATATCAGACGAGGTAGGGAGCATATGATAGCCACCGTGATGATGAGAGAAAGACACGCAAACTCCATATATACAGCAGGCGTCAGGGTCTAGATTGAACCCACGACCTCCTGTACACCAGGCGAGGTAGTTAACATCTAGCCACCGTGATGATGAGAGAGAGACACGCAAACTCCAAATATACAGCAGGCGTCAATATACAGCAGGCGTCAAAAAATATACAGCAAGTCTGGATCGAACCCACGACCTCCTGTATACCAGGCGAGGTAGTTAACATCTCGCCACCGTGGCGGGTTCTCCACGTATTGCTGCCGCTGTGGTTGTTGTTGTTGTGGTGGGTTGTTGTTGTTGTTGTTGTGGCTGCTGCTGCTGGTGTTGTTGTTTAGCGCAGCGGCTGTTTTAACACCGCCTTAATTCGGTGTCACAACGTGCAACGCCCAATTGAAATGACAAACAAATTACACAACCTCGCAGCTCGGGAGCGCTCGCAGGCAGAACATAAAGACAAAGACAAAGATCCCCCGTGTAGCCTTAACAGGCTTTAGGGGCAAGTGCTGTTAGCGAGCACCTATGAAGGCCGGCACGGCACACGAGGGGGTGGGTGACCAACACGACGCCCGACCGCCTTTGTATCCCGAACGGCGATGTTTACACATCGCACCAGGTACTCATTTGAGGCTGAGTCGACCTAGGGGAGGCCCAGGACAGGTTAAGATAATCGTCACCGGTGTTGGCCGTGAGCGGAAATCGAACCCGGGTCACCAGGTTCGTAGCGCAGCGCGCTAACAGCTACACTACCGCTCCCCACACACACATACGCACACACACGCACACGGACGCACACATATTAACGCAAACACACACGCGCAGGCACGCACACACAAACGCAAAGATCCCCCGTATAGCCTTAACAGGCCGTTGGGGCAAGTGCTGTTAGCGAGTAGCACCTATGAAAGCCGACACTGTGGCACACGAAGGGGTGGGTGGCCACACACACACACACACATACACGCGCACACTCAACTAGAAGCAGAGAATGCAAACGAATTTGGGAGAGAAAGAGACAGGGAAAAAAAAAGAATCCGTGCTGAAAAAATAATTAGGATTTAATTCGATTGGGAATTATTAGAGCGAAATGTCAGACGCGTCGAATCTTGCTCTCAAAACGCAGAGAAGGGAGCGAGAGAGAGAGAGAGAGTGTGAGAGATAAGAGGGAGATAAGAGAGAGGGGAGGGAGAGAGAGAGTATTTTTTTTTGCAGGTGACATGTGCTGCTTATTGCTGATGGGCCGAGAGCGCAATTAACAGCTCTTGCAAGGTGATGCCGCCGGTCTGACTGCGTCACGTTTCTCTATGACAACAACAGGGAGGAGGAGGAGGAGGAGGTTTGCGTGATACAACTTATTTCTTTATTTTACTCGCGCGCCCCGGGTTCGACGAGCCGATGACGCTCGGCGAGGCGACGGCGCGAAACGTCGGAATTTTTTTGTTTTTTGGGCAGAGTAACGGCGATTGCGCGTCGGCGCGCCGTGGACACGCGCGCGCTGCGTTCACGAGTCGGCGAGACGCGCCGAATTGAGCAAAACTCACGGGCGTGCCTGAGAACAACGCTCACGGTGTGCCACGCACGGGTGCGAGCGAAGTAACGGCGGAAACACGCGCGCGCGTGCATGCACGTCGAGGTATTGCAGTTCTTGGGTGGCGCTGGCTAACCGTCCGGCTGCTTGCTGCTGCCGCCGCTGCTGCTGCTGTAGCTGCGGTAGCTTTGCGATGCTCCACGAGTGACTTCTACATCTAACCGTTAAACAATGTTGGTGCAGGTGGTATGATGAGTCGAAGCTGTTGTTCCCGTGTGTGTGTGTGCGTGTGCGAAAGACGGCCGGGCGTGGTGCCGCCTACACCCACCCTCGCTTCGTGTGCCGTGCCAGTCTTCGTAGGTGATCGCTAACAGCACTTGCCCCTACAGTCTGTTATAGGCTATACGGGGGGTCTTTGTCTTTGTGTATCTCGGGCAGGTCACCAATTGGAACGTTGCGAGTTCAAAATCGTGGTTTGCGGGGCGGAGGGGAGAGGGATTGAGGGGGGTTGACTCAGCTTATCATCCCTCCCCGGGGTCTATAAAACGAATTCCCCCCTCGTGGGTTAGTCAACAGTTGTTGCCCTATGAATAGGCTCCCCCACTCGCCATAGGAACGTGGAATTCCCACCAATGGCGTAGGGCTGCAAACAGGGAATGAACACCGCCTCTATGCTCACCTGAGCAATACATCAATTCGACTTCTGTCCTTTGTTTGCGGTGATCGTCAGCGCGGATTAGTCGGGGCGATGTTTGTGCGTGTGTCACGTGCGTTTGCCATGCTGTGGGGAGCGGTAGGGTGGTCCCGTGACCTCCCGCCAGCAGCGAGCCGCCGATGCTTCATTCACGCGATGGCCTCGAAAGTGCACCTAGCCTGGCACAGGAGCTGTACCACGATGTCACGGCCAAATAGGGGTTCTCGACATCTGAACCAGGTTTTGTGTTTCGCCAAGGTTTGCTCGGCAGCCTCGATGGTGGCGCTCGCCATTTAACACTTTACCCCAAACAATGCCGGCTATACGGGGAATCTTTGTGTCTGTGCGCTACTTCGCATCGGCACGCGTTAACGCACGCGCGAGTGGATACGATCAGGCTAGGTGCGCTTTGATTCCTTAAGTAATGCACGCTACCGCGAGCACGTGTTCAAACAGAAACTGACGTGCGCGCGAAATTAAACGCGTGCTCTCAAACGCACCGGTGGTGCCGAAACAATGGATTATGTCGTGGTTGCACACGTGACAGCTTCATGCATTCGGCTGTGTCGGGTGGAGAAGGGGTATGCGACACACATTGGCATTGTTCTCACGCGATCTGACAACAACAACAATTATGAATCGTACGACTCACGTACACGCGATCAAGCACTTACACGAAGGTAAAGACGCCCCGTATAGCCTGCACAGACTGTTGAGGCAAGTGCTTTTATTCGAGCACCTATGAAGGCCGGCACGGCGCACGAGGGGGTGGGTGGCCAGCACCACGCCCGGCCGCCTTTGTCTCCCTAGTAGCGATGTTTACACATCGCACCAGGTATTCACTTGAGGCTGAGTAGACATAGGGGAGGCCCATGACCGGTTCAGATAATCCTCACCGGTATTGGCCGTGGGTGGAAATCAAACTCAGCGCAGCGCGATAACCGCTACACTACCGCTCCCCCCCCATATACACACACATCGAGACACACACACACACACATATACACACACACACACACACTCTCATATAAACAAACATACACGCACAGACAGACAGACGCATATAGACAAAGATCCCCCTGAAAGGATTCATTCACTTTCGGGGCAAGTGCTGTTTGCGAACACCAACGAAGTCCCGCACGGCGCGCGAGCCGGTTGGGTGGTCAGACCGCCTTTGTCTCCGCAGTGGCGATGTTCACTACACACCGCCCCAGCTACTCATTTGAGCCGAGAATCGATCTCGAGGAGGCCCAAGACCGGTTCAGAGATAATCGTCACCGGTGTTGGCCGTGAGCGGGAATCGAACTCGGGTGGCCAGGTTACGTAGTGCGGCGTAGCGATAACCGCTGCACTACCGCTGCACTACCGCTGCACTACCCCGTGCTGATGGGTACCAAGGCGTCGTCACGAGCTCCAGGCACCGCGCGCAAGACGAGGAGGAGGAGGAGGAGGCGATGACGGTGACGCGGAATGCGACTCCTGCATCGCGCGCTTCCCCATCACGCCGGGGGGTCCGCAGTGCCCGGTGTTAGTCTACGTGTGCGTGTGTGCATGCGTGTGTGTGCGTGTGTGTGTGCGTGAGTGCGTCAGTGTGCGCGAGTGTGCGCGTGTGCGTGAGTGTGCGTGAGTGTGCGCGTGAGTGTGCGTGTGTGCGTGTGCATGTGTGTGCGTGTGTGTGTGCGTGTGCATGTGTGTGCGTGTGTGTGCGAGTGTGTGCGTGCGTGTGTGTGCGAGTGTGTGCGAGTGTGTGCGTGCGTGTGAGTGAGTGTGTGTACGTGTGTGTGTGTGTGCGTGTGTGTGCGTGTGTGTGCGTGTGTGTGTGTGCGTGCGTGTGTGTGCGTGTGTGAGCGTGCGTGTGTGCGCGTGTGTGTGCGTGTGTGCGTGCGTGTGTGTGCGTGTGTGAGCGTGCGTGTGTGCGCGTGTGTGTGCGTGCGTGTGTGTGTGCGTGAGCGTGCGTGAGCGTGCGTGTGCCGTGTCGATTTCCACAGGTGCTCGCTGATTGCACTTGCCCTAAACGTCTGTTAAGGCTTCATGGGGGACCCCTTTGGCGGCCGGGCGTGGTGCTTGCCACCCCCCCTCCTCCCCCGTTGTGTGCATTTCCGGCCTTCATAGGTGCCACTCGATAACAGCGCTTGCCCCAACAGTCTGTTAAGGCTACACGGGGGATCTTTGTACTTTGTGTGCGCTCCGGATAACTGGCGTGGGTGACACTTCATCCCACGTCACCTCCGTGTGTGTATGTGTGTGTGCGTGCACGAGTGCGTGCGTGTGCGTGCGTAGTTGCATACGTAACTGCACGCGCGTGTGTGTCTTTATGTGTTCGGGGGTGAGTGCGTGGGCGTAGTTGTAGACATACTTGTACACGTGTGTGTCTATACGGCGGGGGAGTATGTGTGTGTGTGTGTACACGAGTGTGAGTCTGGGGAACGGTAAGTCAACCGCGACGAAACCCGGCGCCCCAAAGTTCAATTCTCGCTCATGACCAACACAGAGCGGGCCAAATTTGAACCCGTCCCAGGAGCGGTGTGTGGAGTGGTGTGTTACGTGGGTGACCGTGCCTGTGGCTGTGTGTGTGTGTGTTGTTTTTGGGGGTATGTTGCGTATTGTGTGTGTGTGTGAGCGCGGCGTGTGTGGGACTGGGGTATCATCTCACGCTGAAGAGCGTGCGTGTGTTTGTCTCTAAATTTCCGATTTAAACTCCCAACACCGCCTGCTCATTTAAGGCGGAGCAGACCTAGGCGCAGCGCCTCGCGCTGGTTCAGAAACCACTCAGCCGGGTGTGCCCGGGTCCTGCGACACGGAATATTTATTTGCGCCCGGCACACCGCATCCAGTATACCCGGAGCCACAGGTGTGGCTACTAGTTGCGTGTCTCTGCTCGAGTCTCTCTAAAAAGCAATCCCGTAAAAAAAAAACATTCACTATAATATTAAGTGAGACATTAAATGAAGATTGCTGTTGCATCGTCGCGGGCACCTTGAGCGACAGCGACGGTAGCGGATTCATCCACCAGTGGCTTGATCACGTCTGCTGCTGCTGATGATGATGATGTTGGAGAATTATCCGAGGTTACGTCAACAATAGTAACCTCACCTCCTCCGCTGTGTCGTCTCCCGCCACTCCGCGTTCGCTCCTGAGCAACTCTCCTTACCCAAACGCCCCCCCCTCGCTCTCCCCCCTCTCGCTCGTGTTTGAAGAGAGCGAGGTCAGAGCGCGTTCCCTGTCGCCTCGAGCGCTCGTTTGGTTTCCCCGAAGGCGTCATCCTCTCTGTGTTCAACTACTCTCTCTCTGTACGTTTTGCCCACGCGCAACGCGTACACACACACACATACACACGAACACATACGTACATACATACACACACACACGCGCACGCACGGACATCCAGATGAAGTCACCCGCCATTCACACACACACGCGCGCTCGCGCATCAAAAAGCAAAGGAAAAGGTCTCCCTTAGGGCACTACCAGGCTGGATGGGGCAAGTGCTCTTCGTGAGCATGGATTGCCGACAAGGCACACGAGGGGGTTGGTGGCCAGCAACCACGGTTCGGCCGCCTTTGTCTCCCCAGTCGCGATGTTTTCTACACACCGCAACGGGTACACTTTTGAGGCTGAGTTGACCTTGGGGAGGCCCAGTACCGGTTCACTTGGTGTTGACCGTGAGCGGAAATCGAACTCGGGTCTCCGGGATCGTTAGCGCAGGGCGCTAACCGTTGCGCCACCGCTCCCCGCGCATACAAACAACCCACAGCCGTACGCAAAATGCAACAACCTTCACGCGCTCGCATTCTTCAGAACCCTTGTCCGCGTGTTCACTGCTTTTTACACTCACTCGCTCGCTCACTCACTCACTCACTCGCTCACTCGCTCACTCGCTCGCTCGCTCACTCACTCGCTCACTCACTCACTCGCTCACTCACTCATTCGCTCGCTCACTCACTCACTCGCTCACTCACTCACGGGCGTGCGCGCGCGCGCCCGATCGCCAACACACGCGCACGCGCACACACGCGAGAACACAGGCGCGCACGTACACGCGCGCACGTACACGCGCACTCGCACACACACACACGCACACACACACGCGGGAACACACGCGCGCACGCACACGCGCACTCGCACACACACACGGGAACACACGCGCGCACGCACACGCGCACACACAAATACTAAAAACAAACGCGCGCGCCCGTGCGCCTACGTTCAATTACCTGCGCGCACACGCACGCACGCACAGACGCTCAAAGACAAAGGTGCCCCGCAGTTTGCGAGCACCTATGAATGGCCACATGGCAGGCGAAGGGGGCGGGTGGCCAACACCACGCCCGGCCGCCTTTGTTTCCCGAGTGGCGATGTTCACACATTGCACCGTAACAGAAATACACACGCACACCCAAGGAAAAGACCCCCCGTATAGCCTGACCAAACTATTGGGGCAAGTGCTTCTAGCTGTTAGCGCCTATGAAGGCCGGAACAGCACAGGAGGGGAAGGGTGACCAACACCACGCCCGCCCGCCTTCGTCTCCCCAGTGGCGATGTTTTACACACCGCACCAGGTAGTCGTTTGAGGCCGAGTCGACCTAGGGGAGGCCCAGGACCGGTTCAGATAATCTTCGTAGCGCAGCGCACTAACCTCCTCACTACTGCTGCGCACACACACACACGCGCACTCTCTCACACTCACAAACACTCTCAAACACTCACGGTGGAGCTCTTGTCTTTGAGACGTGAACCCGTTTCGAGTGCTTACTTTTTCCGGTCAGTGGCACGCGCGTGGGGGGAGTGCGTGAATGAGTGCGTGTACGTGTGTGTGCGTCCGTGTGTACGTGTGTGTGTGTGTCTACGCGGGGAGCGGTAGTGTCGCGGTTAGCGCGCTGCGCTATGAACCTGACAACCCGGGTTCGATTCACATTCACGGCCAACACCGGTGACGATTATCTGAACCGGTGCTGGGCCTCCCCTAGGTTGACTTGGCCTCAAATGAGTACATGGTGCGATGTGTAAAACATCGCGACTAGGGAGACAAAGGCGGACGGGCGTGCTGTTGGTCACCCACCCCCTCATGTGCTGTTCCGGCCTGCTCGCTAACAGCACTGTGTAGGTAACACGGGATATCTGTTTGTATATATTCGTGTGTGTGTGTATGTGTGTGTACGTGTGTGTGTGTGTACATGTGTGTGTGTACGTGTGTGTGTGTACGTCTGTGTGTGTGTGCGTGTATGTGTGTGTACGTGTGTGTGTGTACGTGTGTGTGTACGTGTGTGTGAGTGTGTACGTGTGTGTGTGTGTACGTGTGTGTGTGTGTACGTGTGTGTGTACGTGTGTGTGTGTGTGTACGTGTGTGTGTGTGTACGTGTGTGTGTGTGTACGTGTGTGTGTGTGTACGTGTGTGTGTGTACGTATGTGTACGTGTGTGTGTACGTGTGTGTGTACGTGTGTGTGTGTGTACATGTGTGTGTACGTGTGTGTGTGTGTACGTGTGTGTGTGTGTACGTGTGTGTGTGTGTGTACGACGATTGTAAGTTCCAGTGAGGTGTGCATGTGCGTGGAGGCTGGCGGCTGTCGAGGTGGGGAGCAGTGTGTGCCGGGGTGTTGAAGGAGAGTTGAAGTGGAGGAGGAGGAGGGGGGGTCAGTGAAGGGGGTGGTGGGGAGGGAATTGAAGAGGAGGAGTAGGGGGAATTAGCATCTTCATACAAACACGACTCTCCAACTGGTTTGTCACTCCACGCGCATGGGTGAGAACAGAACGATGGGCGATGAAGGCGACGCGGAGGGAAGGGGAGGGAAAGCTGTAGAACTGTGTGGTGCATTCAAAGGAATTTGTGTCTGCAGTATGTGAGCGTGGCGGGGGGGGCAGTGGGCGAGAGAGGAGATGCTTGGGGGTGGGAGGGTAGAGGAGGGATGTAGTGGCGGTGGGGGGGTAGAGAATCTGGGCGGATCCCCGGTACTTGCTGACGCGCCTAATGCAAGATAACGATTATCTGGATGGTCAGAAACATTTGGTGAAATTTACGCGTTCGTATCGATTGCGCGGGCGCGTTGCATTAGGCGGGCGGTGTGTTTTGACTTAGCGACTAATCCTATTATTACTCGTGCCGCCGAGGCCAAACACAATTAGTATTCCGACTCGCATGCAGTTGATGTAAAGTGTCATTGGCAATACTTTCCACTAATTAAATTATGCAAATGAATCAAAGAGAGAGGGAGGGGGAGGGAGGCGGGAGGCGTCGGAGATGGAGGAGGAGGAGGATGGGAGGAGGAGGAGGAGGAGGGGGGAGGGGGTGGGGGATGGGGGCGGGGGGGGGATAGGAGGGCAGTGCGTGACCGTGGCGGAGTGGCTGATGAGAAGAGAGTGGTGGCCGAGTGGCACGGAGATCACACACACACACACACGAGCATAACGACAAAGACGACCCGTATAGCCCACACGGCAAAGTGCTGTGAAGCGAGCGCCGATGATTGTCGGCAGACCGCACGGCGCACGAGAGGCAGCCCCTTAAAAAGGGTACTCGTCGTGACTGAACACCAAGCCCGGCCGTCTTTGTCTTCCCCGGCGTTGATGTTTACGCACCGCACAAAGGTGAACATTTTAGGGCTGAGTTGACCTAGAGGAGGCTCACGACCGGTATCAGATGTTGCGTCTCGGGTCACCGGGCTCGCAGCGCACGCGGTTCAGGACAAAAACAAAGATCCCCCATGTAGCCATAGCATACTTTTAGGGCAAGTGCTGTTAGCAAGCACCTCCATTCCACACACAATACAAAGATAAAGATCCCCCGTATAGCCTGAGCAGACTATTGGGGTAAGTGCTATTAGCGAGTACCTATGAAGGCCGGCACGGCACACGAGGGGGTGGGTGGCCAGCACCACGCCCAGACACACAAAGACAAAGATACACACACACACACTAAGACACACAAATGTAAACACACACACACACAGGACCGACCTTAATTTGTGCTAAAAGAAACATCAATTAAATTACTCGTGTGTCCTGCTCTAAAGAGGGCTATTGTTCGCAACATCACTTCATTAAGATACTGCGTACATTATTCACATATGAGACAGTTTGCTAATTGGGAAGCTGATAAACGCAAAACAAAATGATCATTACATTTTAAACATGTGCACACATATATGTACATAACACACGACGCGTATAACAAAGACAAAGACCGCCCTCCGATATAGCCTCAACTGACTTTTGGGGCAAGTGCTGTTTGCGAGTAGCAGCACCTATGAAGGCCGGAACGGGGGTGGGTGGCCAACACCACTCTCGGCCGCCTTTGTCTCCCTAGTGGCGATGTTTACACACCGCACCAGGTACTCATTTAAGGCTGAGTCGACCGAGGGGAGGCGCAGGACCGGTTCAGATATTCGTCACCGGTGTTGTTCGTGAGCGGGAATCGAACTCGGGTCGCCGTGTTTGTGGCGCAGCGTAGCGCTAACCACTGCGCCACCGCTCCCCACTACGAACACACACACGCGCGCACGCACCGTTAATGCGTTACCCTCTCAGCGCAGTCGCCACTGATGTCAATACCTCAGTTCGATTATACGATTAGAGCTTAAACGCTGCACTCTTCCATAAGGTCTCACTTCATAAATAACAACAAGATGCTGTTTATTTCCACGAGATGGAGAGCGAGAGCGGTGGCGCAGCGGTTAGCGCACCGACCTACGGGAACCCGCAAACCTGGGCTCGATTCGCAGGTGCACGAGGAGATGGCGCTCGACACGAGCACTGCAACAACACAAACAGTGGGGACGTTTACGAAACTCTACTTGCTGTACTGCCTGCCACACGTCGGCCACCTCGCTTGCAACCCAGCCAGGGGTTTGGGAGTCTACGTGATCCACCAAGCCATAACCTCCCACCTCCTCCCCCCGTTCCACCCTTCGCCTCCCCCACTGCGTTAGATCGCGCGCTCTTATGAGAGGTAAAGGCGCAGGCCCTGCAATGCCTTTGCTCATCCCGAAGAAGCCTCCATTGCAGGGGGGAGGAGGAGTGGTTTACATAGTTTGGCCTTCTTTGCCACGTCGGGCAGACGTCTTGGGGAAAAAAGGGGGTGTGAGTGCCCACGCTTCACCCCACCACGCATGTGCCTTGCCGATTCGACTTATCGGCGTGTGAGTGCGCGACCATTCGTACTAACGAGTGGCCATAGGCTGGGAGGGAGGGGGGCGGGGTGATGTAGAAGTGAGTTGCCCCCTGCTTGAGATGCCGCGCGGGGAGATCGAAGTAAGGCAGAGACGCGGTAGCAGCAGCAGCGCAAAAAACAGTGTAGCACGGCACAGACAACAAAAAAACCCCAACCCCATATCTAAACGTTTTAAACGAGTATTTGATATTATTATAATTATATTTTTCCCTTTCTCTCTCTCTCTCTCTCGCGCGCGCTCTCTCTCCGTCAAACGGTTTCATACAGAGGATTTAACGCAGCGTTTTAAAATTATTAGGCGCGTTAACCACTTAATATAGCGCAGAGGCTGCGCTTTAAATTAAAATGACCTGCCTGGCGCCCTTCATACGTCGCATCAATGACTCCCCGATTACTAGCGGCGCGCCGCAGAGACGACGAACCACCAGCACCACCAGCACCACCGCTTCCCACGCGGCACCCGGCCCCC
>JAAXLI020002320.1:0-13880 GCA_014621495.2 Entosphenus tridentatus | reverse complement strand
CGTGCACAATAGGTCACAACTACAAAGGCCACAGTGCCCCTTTTTGAGAGAGACTGCAAGTCTGATGCGAAAAAAATGTAACACTTCCAACCCGTGATGGGATTGTGGGGAACGCTGCCCAAAACGTGAACAGAAACATGGCGGTAGTAAAGACATCCGGACAACAAACAGCCCAAGTAACTTCAAAAGGAAAACAGCTGCCCCTTTATGAGAAGAAAGCATGAGGTGTGTTGTATATATGGGCCTTTTTTCTAAAATTTATATTAGGAATAATTCTGCCAATAATTTTTCTTATAATAATCGGGGTGAAGCATGGGGCATGAAAGGGTGAGGCAAACCCCCACCCCTCACACCCCAGCTGCCTTGCCACATTAAAGCAACTAGAGGGAGGTCACAATGATCCATTAAATAATCTGGGAAATCTCCAGATTGTCAAAGGACCATATGACACCACCTCCACGGATGTTTTGGTCAGTTCACAAATATCCAGACTCACTGGCGCGGGAGGAACCGCCTGGTCTCAATAGAAACTTGCTGACACGGTCGTTGCATTACCCCATTCAGATATCCACGGACGCAGAGCACAGGGCGACAAGCATAAATTGACATAGACTGCCAGTACACTCTAAGATTAAGAACCAGACTGCAGTCTACATTAGTGGCTTTATTATTACCACATTTTTTGTTTGTTATTGTATCTTTCTATATATGTGACTTTACCGAAAGAACCAAATATGAGTTCCGGCAATCACGAAAGCTTAAGTCAAAACTTATTTATATCTCCAACCTCATGATACCAAAATTTAACTTTAAAATAAGAAGCACAGATCCCTAGCAACACAGAAGAACAAAACTTAATAAAACCCTCAATACCTGAGGTAACAACTATGGTACATCACAAATCTTGGTTAAACATAAACCAAATAATAACTTAAGTATCAGATCTAGAGTAATTCAAAAGAAAACAAGGCAAAATAGGTCAATCACACACGACCAAGATAATGTATTCCATAGGACCAGAGTCTCCAAAACGCCTTTATCTCCCAGCAGCACATGGTAGCAATAAATTGCATACACAGGGAGGGTGCCTCCCCTTGAGATATCAAACACCATGAAGGAATTCCAAACCACGACGGAAGTACTGTAAACATTGCTCAAAACATACCTTGAGTCACTTACAGAATCAAAACTGCTAAAAGGGTACGGTATCAAGCTATTAGAGGTAAAAAAAATGTTTTCTAATTGGTGCACGAGAGAACACGACTTCAAAGGCCACATCGCCCCTCTTTGAGAGAGAGAAAATGTAACACCCCAACCGTGAAGGAAGAGGGGGGAGAACG
Source organism: Entosphenus tridentatus (assembly GCA_014621495.2). NCBI lineage: Eukaryota > Metazoa > Chordata > Hyperoartia > Petromyzontiformes > Petromyzontidae > Entosphenus > Entosphenus tridentatus. The sequence goes on along the minus strand of JAAXLI020002320.1, from coordinate 12,540 downwards.
CAACCGGACGGGAAACCCCCCGCCTCTTTCCAGATTAATTATTCCAGAGGGTTGGAGGACTGGAAGGACGCACTTGGGGACAATTTGGAGCATCTATTTCCATTGATGGGTGGGTTGAGGAAGAGGACAGGAATCAGGGCTTGATGAGACTTAACAGATTACTTCAATAAAATTAGAACACAAACACAACAGACAAACAGCTGTTCCCATATATAGAGCGAAATTAAAGGAATTCCGGTCCGTTGTGAGAAGGCGAGCCGACGTGGGCGAATTTCACATACAGTATAAGCAAGGACACATCATGCAACTGAGTCTTGCTGCGGAAAGCTCCGGGGGTGGGCCCCGCAATCGACCAAGGATGGCGAGGCTTGCAGAGTAGCAACGTGTCACCGAGTACGAGTTCGGCGCTGACAGACGAAGTATCGCTAAAAGGTTTATTCTACATTGAGTGGCAGCTCCCACCAGCAGCTGCAGAAAGAGAGAGAAAGAGTGACGAGCAACAACAAACAATCAACCTGGAGAAAGGGCGGAAAAGCGCCAAGCATCGATCAAGCGAGCATCGCACAGGACCAGAAGCAGAAGCGGCTAACAACCACCCATGAGCGTGCGGACTCGGAAGCCGAGCACACTCCTGCAAAGGTCAAGTCTACAAGGACCAACCGTGCCTGGTGCAAGTGAGAGAGCGTGACTGGCGCAACCTAGAAAGAGTGTCGGCACCGGCGACCAGCGGACGTGCATCGCCAGAGAGCACCAAGCAGGAGAGAGCGCGCAACCAGCGCAGCCGAGCAAGAGTGCTAGCTCCTGCGGACGAGCTGCGAGCGCAATCGGGCACCTTCAAAGACAAGCGTCGTGCTGACTCAGCTCATCCAGCAGCAGAGAGGCCTGCAGCTGCCGCCAAGAGATAGTGAGAGCGCCGTGTGTATGACATCCCCACACACACGACTCATCGCTCAGCAGGGAACCAACACATTTTTGGTACAAGAAACGTCCCACCTTGGCGTCCGCTTAACGCAAAGAGTTGAGCAAGGAGACAATACAACAACACACACATAACGCATATATCGGGACTAATAAGATTACTCCAAAGTTATCTTTGTGTTTCAAAAAGGGTTGCCATCCTCAGGTGGTGCGTCAACTATTAGCTGATCGTGGAAAGCATTGCTGCCCATTGATTTACGTAGATACGGTCGTTTAGAAGTATTTGTCATTCTTGTTAATTGCATAATCTATTCCAATTAATTCATTGATGAAACTAACATTTATAAACATCTATGTTACGAATCCACACACACAGGGATACAATTGTGTTAAAAGCTTTCTTTTCATCACATAATATTGCCCGCGAATTTATTAAAGCCCTTGATAAACATTTGTTAGACAAGCAAGCACTCTACCGCACACCATTTTTCCAAGGCATTACGTTAATTGCATAATCTTACAAATGAATTCATTGAGGTCTACCTTTGCTTAGGCACATGTTTCTTTATTACTGTTCATATGAATATGGTCACATTAATTTTAAGGACTGTTGCTGTGTATGATCACCTTACTCTGAAGAATGAGCCAATTGTTCTGTTACCCAGTTTGACAAACATAATTATTGAGGGTTAAATGTACGAATCAATGAGGAGGACATCTCCAGGAGTACGGTGTTGGCATTCCTAGCATAAGAGTTCGCATATTAGAATGTTATGTGTTTTTTAGAGATTAAAGTTGCTTAACAGAAGATTATGAGTGGTGCCTTACTAAGTTCATGCATAATAATATTAATTATAAGAACTGTATCCTGCGAAGAGATCTGAATTTTGAGACCTGACATAACACACTAAGACATAATCAGTAAAAGTTAAAGTGAAAATCATTGTATTATCCTGATTGATAATACAGCCCTAGACAACGAAGCAGAGCCTAATTAGCACAATTACATACACTTGCATAACTTCATACAATTACACCATTGTATTATCCCGATTGATATTTCACCCTAGACAACGAGGCAGAGCTTAATTATCAGAATTGGATACATTAGCAGAATTACATACTTGCATAACTGAATACAATTACATCTTCCTAATTAGCATACAAGCAACATTTTCATAATTAAATAAATTTGCATAATTTCGGGAAAATTACATTTTTTTAAATTTTCATTTCATTTTTCATTTTTATAATTTTTCAGACCGAATATATACAACAGGTGGAAAAATTCAGATATAAGCAATAATGCAAGAACAGAAATCAGTACTGCTCAACGAATCTCCCAACTGCGACTGGAGAAGTCCAAACCATCAAGCATATCACCGATGAATGCTCCATCCATGCACATCCTGGCAGTATCGCTAAAATCCACACTGCGTCAACCACATAATTGGACTGGATAATGAACCTTTGCATTCATTCATGACGATCATTAAAAATAAAAACTTGCTTTTCACAATGCCATACTAAAAAAGAAGAACTTCGAGTCAAGCTCCGGGGATTGCCCTCGTGACTGGCAAATTGATAGGGAGCTCTGCATCGGCAGAAACCACGCATCACGGAGAGTTTTTTTGTTGTTGCGTCATTGAGAGAGGCTGCCAGCCAAGGCTGGTACTCGCAGTATTGCAATACACACGTGGGGAAGAGTGCCTAGCATTACTATTCCCGGTGGCGAGGTCGCTCTGTACAGGCAACACTTACGATCATAGAGTGACAATCGTTCGGATTGTGCTGAGATCAAAGTCAACCCATTGAGGGAAAACTGGTTTAACCACTATTCGTGAGAGTGCCCCTTGAAATCGCAACCCACAGGCGAAGTTTAGTTGAGGGTCGGATCAGAAACTGACACGGAACGATATAACTTGATCTGTAGCGTGTCCTCTCTGCAGCACGAGTTGTACAGACAACTGGAAGAGGACTCTCTTGAAGGGGGGGGGGGGGGGGACGACATGCGCTGTCTCTCCAAGTTGCTCCACAGTCTGCAAGGATCAACAGTGTCTGGTGCCAAGGGGGGTGACGCGCGGCAACCAGCGGACGAGCTGCGAGTGGTTTCTGGTGACGGGATCATCGCGCACATCGATGCAGATGGAGCAGGACCCATCATCCCTGCCAGCACGGGCACCACCAAAAGAGTGACCAGCGTGCCTACTCGGCAATCACCCCAGCGGTGGAGAGAGACTGACAAAGCAGCCAAGAGCACCGTGTTCAACACACACGCTGACCCAGCGCCCCTGCTGGGGACCTGAGGTATTTTCGGTACAAGGAACGCAGCACTCAAGTTAGCATGAAGACACAACAACTGCCATTCTCCACTAAATGGTGGTGACATCACCACGACGCTTGTGCCAGGCTATATTTTTCAGTTTCCAGTTTAATTTATTAGGAATAACCCTGTAAGCTATGTGGCTCTTGACTAGGGTGCAACCGCAACAAAACAAAAACATGAACAAGAAACATCTTAAAGTGACTGCACGCAACAGAAAAATCCTGAAAAAAAACAGCAAAGTCTGCCAGAAAAAACACTGTATACCAACGCTGTGTGCAAAAATCCCAGTGGGATGCAAGTCAAACAATAACAACCATAAGACAATGTAGATTAAAGTTATCAGGCTAACTCTGTGCTACAACAAACAAACATGGCTAAACCTAAACGTTTTCAAAATCACCAAAAGAAAGCTATAAAACAATGTAACAGTGATCATAGGAACTGTGATTCAAAGTTAACAATAAACGATATACATAACATGTACAAGCAAACATTGCAGCCACATTTGGCTGCATGAGTCACTCTATAACAGCAGGAGTATCAGTAGCAGATTAAATTGTTTCAATACATCTTTAAAGATCAGCACACTATAATCAAATCTCAAGATCATATTTTGCAGCGGTCATCTGGAGCGATACATTTGATTTCAGGCCATTCTGAATAGCAGTGGCAGCTAGGGGTGTGCCACTCTAGAGCAGTTTTGAGTGAGGATCTCACAGGTAGTGATCCAAGTTGCAGTTTATTGGCGATAGCATTCCAGACCCTTGGGTCATCAATAGAAAAGGCCCTTCCTACAGTTTTTGTATGGCAATAAGGAATGTGAAGCTGGTAAATGAACGAAGACCTTAGGTCACATTTGTTCTTCGAAACAGTGAGGAGATCCAGCAGGTAGTCTGCTGATTTCTTTGTAAGTACATCGTGAATAAATAAGATCTGATGCACAAACCGTCGATCATTAAGAGATGGTTAAGTTTGACCCAATGTAGAGATTGCAGTTGGGGGGTCCTATATGTGCAGTTCAATGCAAATCTTAAGGCCGAGTGATAAATTGAGTCAAGCTTCTTCAGTAAAGTACTGATGTCACAGTAATCAAGTAGAGGCAGTACGGTAGCTTTTATCAATTCCAAGCGGAACATAGGGGGGAAGCAGTGCTTGTGTCGATACAGAAAACCAATTTTTGATTTTGTCTTTTTACCAATATAATCAATGTGATCTTGAAAATTAAATTCAGTGCTTCTTGAGGCCACGTGAAGTGTCGAACACCCGCTGGCAGGATGTCACGGGGCAGACCCAGGTGCCAGGGGTCCACTTACTGAGATGAATTGCTGATGCACCACCTGTGCCCCCTACTATGCCAATTTACTGTGCTTTAGCCACCTGGCACTTTTCTCGTTGTGAGCGTCACTCCTCCGCCCTCTGTTGTTGTTGGAGGGCGACTGCCTCCAACTGCCCAGCAGCGTCTTTCACGAGCCTCCACAGAGGCCGATCCTGACAACACTGATAACAGTCATCGGCATATCCACTCAGCTCCACATCCTCCTGTACCACATCACTCCATCTCTTCTCTCGCTTGTGCCGTGCCTGTTTAGCCCCCTCGATCCGGCCGAACAAAAGCTGTTTAGGCATGCGGTGACTGGGCATGCGGGCTACATCACCCAGCCAACGCAGCCAACACAGCCTTGTCTGCCAGAGGAGCTCACCGATGGGACTTTGTCCAGATCTTTCAAGGATTTGTGAGCTCCTCACACAATCCAGCCTGGTTAAACCCAGGATCGATCGTAGACAGGCCAGCCTAAATGTTTCCAACCGGCGAAGATGCTCCATTAAGGGGGTCCACGTTTCGCAAGCATAGAGAAGGGAGGGAATGTCTGTGGCCGAGAAGACCTGTAGCTTCGTGTGAAGCGACAGACAAGTAGCTTCCACACAGCGTTATGCAACCGATTAAAAAATAATGCCGCTCGACTGATTTGGAGTGAGACCACTGTCAAACCGGAGCTGGTCATGAGCACACTACCCAGGTATGCCAAACTCTCCACTCTCTCCACTCTCTCCACAACTGCCCCATCACCGATTGGGAGTTGTGTTGGTTGAGTGCCCGATAGTACAAAATACCCAGGCAGGTGCTTAGTTTTGGTGGGCTGATGGTAAGGCCCCACCTCTTCGTGCCACGCTCCAGGTTCAGCAGCGGCGCCTCCAACTCCTCTGAGTGAGCGGCAATTACCAGATCATCGGCATACATAACATGGTACAGCTGTAGTGTTTTCTCCAGAGACACTTTGTAGGGGGCACGTGTTTATTATACACATGCGCCCTAACTACTAAACATCAACTCCTCGTACAGTTTATCTCGAGTACTTCCACTCGGCTGTGCTCCAGGTCCTCCGGCTATAATATCCTATGGGAGACCCAGGGTCCACCACTGTCCTCACAGAGCTGGGTGACCCCAGAGACCCTCACCGAGGTCTGCATGTCTGCCGTTGCAGGTCAGTGCATCCGCAGCCCCCCCAGCCATTGGGAGTGTTTGCGAGGGATCGTAGGACCCCTCACAAGCCCCAACAGCTTCTGGGATGTCTGTCGTTGCCAGCAAGTGCAGCCCATCCATGGCACTACACAGCCATCAAAAGCTTCATAAACTATGTGGTCGAAAAATATGTAAAATAATGTGGGAGCCAGAGGACATCCCTGTCGCACCTCAAGGTGAACAGGGAATGGCTATGACTCCTGGCCACAAAGTTTTACCCGGGCCTGCTCACCATCATGAAGGTCCTTATTGAGCGTGAGCAGAGGGTCAGGGACTCCGAAAGCACGAAAAACAACCCAGACGTTTAGAGTATTTGGCTGCTATAAATTTACACAAGATGATAAGCCACTTTGTTTTGGGCAGGTCGCTTCTGAAAAAGAGCTCAATGGGCTTTGCCTTGTAAAACAAAAATGGTAGGCATGTTTTAAACATAGTTTTAAAATAATCAACCAGGTTAAGACAAATTAAACTTAAAGCAGAAAATTAAAGCATATACAATCAGGCGAGGGCATGGGGCAAGGTCCCGCATGGCTAGGCCCCGCGTTGTAATGTTCCAAACTGGACATCGATTCCATATTCGCTGCTACTACATTGACATCCCTCCGAGATATGGGAAAGTGAGTCTATACCTGGATAAACAACAACCACCACGATGTGAACTTCTCAGCTCAGATCTGAGTGGCAAGCGGAGCGGCAACCAGCCCTGCATGTACACCATTGGAACCTCATTTGCCAGTAAAAAATATGATAATCGTTTTTTTTATCCTTCTATCTGGCAACAAAACTGACACCTTTTTTACAAGGAGTCATGTCATGTTTGCATAGACCACAATACCTGCAGTGATAATGCAAAAAAAAACATAACTCTGATATTGTATGCATTGTCCTTGAAGTTGATTGGTCCACACCCGAGACAGCTTTCCTTAGAGCCTAGTCTCACATGGGTTGGACCAGATGATGCCAAAAAGCGCACAACTCAAAGACAATGAACCATCAGAGTATGAGAGCTCGGGGTAAGCATTTACACCATTGGAACCTCATTTGCCAGTAAAAAATAGAATTGTTTTTTTACCCTTCTATCTGGCAACAAAACTGACACCTTTTTTTACAAGGAGTCATGTTTACATAGACCACAATACCTGCAGTCATAATGCAAACAAAAAACATAACTCTGATATTGTATGCATTGTCCTTGAAGTTGATTGGAAACATTCAGTAGCAAACACATTTGACGAAAATAACATTTAAGTCATAAAGTGTTTTCCTGTGGTTCGCGTAAATGTTAACGTGTGCTACACACTTCTCCACCTGACGTAGCCAATCAGAAGGTTTGTCGCGTGGAACAGAACGTACCAATTAGTTACTACTTCACCACCAGTGTGCAAGCTATACAAAAAACCCACAGCACATTTCCAATTGCGTATATGGGTATCTGTGTAATGAGTATGGTTGTGTGTTACCAGTCTATCTCAGTGTTCGTATAACTTCAAGCCCTTAATTTCGGACAATCTGGATGCCTGGATTGACAGCCTGGTCTATTGCATCCATCGGCTTGCAAAACGCATGGATCACCGTGGTGGCAAATGCCATCCATAATGGAACATGCATGTTTTGAGGTGCAAAGGATTACACGGAGGCAGTCTTCAGGTAAGGGCATGTGCCGAAGGTTTATTAAGAGTTTTAGTAACTTTCCCAGGGGTAGGGGTCCTATACTGGGTCCTTCCACACGACCCTGGACTCTGTCTGTTCCTAGCTCGGCTAGCTCCAGGGCTCTCTCGAGTCAGACCGGGGGATCAGCCAACACCGACCGACTGGGGAGAGCAGCCACTTCTATCGCGACCGCCGGCTTCTCTCCAGACACCTTGAACCCTACCCCTGGTTGTCTCTTCCACCGTTCGCTAACCCGGGCTCCCACAGTGACTCCGCTTTTGTCACGGGGTCCCCCTTAAGTACCTAGAGGAGACATGACGTCATCGCCCTGCCCAGCGCACATGACGTCACTTCTCATGACGTCATTGCACCAGAAGGGGCGCATGATGTCACGCATAGGGCTGATTCCCATTAGGACAGGCATGTCCAAAGTCCGGCCCGCGGGCCAATCACGGCCCGCGGTCAGATTTTATACGGCCCGCAGCTTCGGTCTTATAACGTGTTATTTATGGCTCGCTAGCTCTGTCAGAATAAATACATCATAAAACTTTAAAGATGTAATTCCTCCTTTCACCACACGGTGGCAGCACCATTATAATGCTATCTGGCTCTGCATCCATGCCGCGAACCCTTCTCGAATCATTTCTACGGTGACGTAATATATCACAATGATGTGAGGTGGCTAAGTCGGGGGTCCGCACTGCAGCGATTTTTCTCTCTCAGAGGAAATTGGACATTTTTGGGTGAGAAGGGACAACCAATGGAAGAACTGTCCGATCCTGTATGGCTGGCAAATCTGGCTTTTTTGGTTGACATAACGAAGCATCTGAATGCGCTGAATGCTAATCTTCAAGGAAAATATGCAGTGGTGAGCCAGCTATACGCTCACATCAAGGCCTTTGGAACCAAACTGCAACTTTTCCAAAGACACTTGTCCCAAACAGAGCCCTGCACCGCGCACTTCCCAGCTTTGAAAGAGGTCATTGACAGTTCCCCACAGTACAACATCGGTGCGCAAATGAAGAGTTATGCAACAGCTATCGCATCTCCTTATGTGGAATTTAACAAACGCTTTCGGGACTTTGCAGTTATTGAAAAGGACATGTTGCTTTTCTCTTCTCCCTTCTCCGTGGACCCTGATGATGCTTCTCTACAGCTGCAGCTGGAACTCATTGAGCTTCAGTGTGACGATGAGTGCCGCGGAAAACACCAGCAGTGTTGTCTTATTGACTTTTACCGGCAGCTGGACAAAAGCAGGTTTCCAGAAATGCGGTCATTCGCTAATAAAATGCTGAGCTTATTCGGCTCCACATATTTGTGTGAGCAAACATTCTCAGTCATGAACTTAAACAAGAACCAATTGAGGTCAAGGATGAGTGACTCCCACTTGCGTGACATTTTACACATCTCAACCACTGCCCTCAAGCCAGACCTGGTCTCTTTACTGCAGGGGTGTCCAAACTTTTTGCAAAGAGTGCCAAATTTGATAAAGTGAAGATGGCCGGGGGATCTGACGGTCCGAAAGGGGAGGAGACAGGATAACGTGGTAAAGGGGATATAGGTGGGAGCCCGGAAGGGCTCCGGGTCAGTTGTTGGAGTGAAGAAGCTGGACCGCGTTGGGTGGCCGGAGGGGATCCACGCCATCAGCCACGTGGCTGGAGGAGCTTCGGCACACCGTCGGCCAGCGGTGTGCGGAGTGGGGGAGTGGAAGGACTGACAAGGGAGCGCGTGCAGGGCGTGTGTGAGGAGACGCTGGTCCGCTGTCAGGACCAGCGGGGTGCGAGCAAGAAGCTAAATAAAGAGCAACAGAGACCAGCAGTGTGTGACGAAGTCCTTTATTACACAGAGATGAGCTTGCTGTACATATGACGTATTGAGTGCAGAAGTTAAATAGTTGAAATGGTAAATATTTTGGTGTTGTTTGAAAATACTGTTTACATTTAGGATCGTGTTTTAATGGTTACATATGCAATGATAGAGTATAAATGTTAACTGTTGAACATTGCCATTAGTGGCCGTCAGGTGTTGCCGTGCCTTTCTGTATGCACCCAAGGTGTTTTTTTGATCAGTTTTTTTAACGCATTTTATTTTTTAAAAATAATTTAATACTCATATTAGGTTTTATAAACTTTTACTTTGTCATAATTTTAAAACATGTAAAATGTCGGGTGTGACTGTAGCACTTGTTTGTTTTTAATTATTTTGCGTGTGATATAATTGGTCTTACCCTGACATTACTTTATTAATTTTACATGATGATGATGATAATGGAAGGTTTCTCTGCAAGCCCACTGTACATCCCAAATGCTGGCTGTACTAACACACATTACATGTAGTGGTGTTTTTGATTGATCATGCAGTGTATTTCGCCTGCATAGATTAGGCCCCACATTTGATGTGAAGTAATCAAAGACAAACTACACAAGAATCAAATACAATAACAGCAGTAAGTGTTGCAGACCAGTCATGCATTGCTGGACACGGCTTTGTAATATTTTAATGTTACAACATGGACAAGTGAAGGTTTATTGAGATTCTTAGTGAGCGGCCATCTTTAGTTTATTTGGAACAGGTTGAGAAGAAATGTATTACAATTAGGTCCATGGGACCAGTGTAGTTGAGCAAGAAACAATACATGAGGACGACAGAGGATCTGTTCGGGAAGTGTTTTTTCAGGTAATTGTCAGTTCTCTCCCTATGAAGGGTTCAAGATTCAACTGCTGCCGGAAGCTCTGGTTATTACATCGGCTGCAGTTACCTTAAAAAATATGCACCATCTGCTTCACAGTGGATGTTAAAGTGCCTCTGTCATTAAAAATAAATAAGCCATTCCATGCAAATGTAATTGTTAACATTTACCAAATTTTAACAAGTATCCAAAAGCTACCCACCTCAGATCAATCATCACCCCCTACTGGCAGAGGAACATCCACTTAGACCGCTGCCGAGTCAACTCATGTGGCACAGGGACAGTTACACCATGGGAGTGGCCGTCGACTGTTTGAGATGAGATTTGATACAAGCCACTGAGTTGCTGATGCAATTAAGCAAGCACCATATGAATTCAAATATTTGTATTAGTATCCCAAGGTGCATGCTATTGAGATTCCGTGTCTCAGCCTCCTGGCTACAGGATCCACCCAACACGTTTGGTCATATATACTGGCTGCTCCTACTCTACATTATTAAAAAATTCCACCCAAACCTACACATCGAAAATCGGCTGGGATTTGTCCCAGGTTCCCGCAGTCCAACCTCTCCTCCCGTTTTAAACTGTCTTTATTGACGACCTGGAGCTCAAACCCTGGAGTTTTCAGGTCACCCTTCCTCCTGGCCATGTATCCAAGCTAGAATTTTCTAATGGTTCTTGCGTTGCAAGCTATGGGCTTATTGTGGCACTTTGAATTTCACATCTCGAATGCAGACTCTGCTCCTTATTGATCTCCTTACACATGTTTCAGATTCAAAACACTTCAAACACTGTACTTTACAGGGGGTTTAAACGTGTTCCCTGGCGGTTTTGAAGATTTCATGACCATGCAAACGTCTTACCACACAAAGTGCACCTGATGGGCTCATCTTCTGTGCGTGTTCTGTTGTTGGTCAAAATTTTATGACTGTGCAAATGAATTCCAAGACTCAGTGCAGTCGTAACGTCCCGTGGACGAGGGGAGTTCTGCTCTTGGTGAGGTCACAAACCAGAGATAGGGAGGCGCTGATTTCACCCACTCGTGACTCTGAGTTGATGTCTCCAGAGGCTTTTACATACTTAAGTAAACATGTGGTAAGCAGCGGGATATTGATGGGTACGGTTATTTAAGTTTTATTTAAAACATATATTAAAATTCTATAAAACATAGACTAGAAGACAAACTAACAAAAATCCATGATGCATTTCAAATTTGCTCTTAAAATTACCTCCTTGTTATGAAACAGATCAGCAGACACGACGCGTCTTTCATTTATTGGTCTTTCCATGACAGAGATAAATGTTTTACACAAACTATAAATAGCAGCCTTCTGGGAGTGTATCATTGATTCAGTGCAAGCCACCTGTGGACCAGTATTGGTGTATAGTGTCTCAACAGCAGTCAGGCTTACGAACATCCAGATGTTAATCAGCAAGGAAAATTTATAGTCCTAGTTCGACAAAATAAAAAAAACGTAGCAATGGTGCGTCCTTTTGGGACATGCTTTAGCAGGTTTCGATCTACATCCGAAACCCTAGCTAGCATCACTGTTTAAATTACGGTGGGGCCTCTATTACACGCAACGCCCCATATTACAACGCGTGAAACACAACCAAGACCACTGCCGGTATATTCCAGATGTATAGTGTTTACTTATAATTTAATCTCTATGTAATATGAGGATATATCCGGCTCACTGACGTATCACAACTCGTCATGGTGATTGGCTCTGCCGGTCCTGGTTTACAGCCAATGGGGGGAAGCTTGGGGGCATGGACCTGACGTTATAGAAAGGTGACAGCTATAAGGATTGGTTCTGCTGGCTTTGGCCACAGCCAATGGGGAGATGAGTCAGGGGTGTGGTCCCGGGAGATGACGAGGGAGCCTGGAAGATTCTATGCAGGTTAACGAGGATTGGCGGAAACGTACCACGTAAGTAATAATATGACCTACTGTTAGTAACTCAGCTTATTGTAGAGTATATTTAGTATAATTATGATACTATGTAGTTTATACTTTAGCTGTTAACGTGGTGGTTTTAGTTACTGCAGATACTTACTATTAACACTTCTTCCCTTTATTAATGCTACCCCCATCCCCTCCCTGTGATGCTGCTAATCCTGCATCATGTACGGGCAAAGTAACACTATTCACATACCTGCATATCCTTTCCCTTGGATGCTGCTAATCCTGCATAATGCACGGACACAAGTAGCACTAATTACATACCTGCATTTCCCATAAATATGCTAAATTCCTCTTGATATGCAAATTATTTTGTTAAGGCGCCCCTCCTTCCCCCCCTCCCAACCCAGCTTATATATATGCTCCAAGCACGTGTGCTGTTTAATTCAGACGCTGTCGCCTCGACAGACCTGGTTTCACCTGAAGACGGCTGCTTGCGTTGTGGCCGAAACGTCGTGAGAATTATTTTA
>JAAXLI020002319.1:0-13381 GCA_014621495.2 Entosphenus tridentatus | reverse complement strand
GAGATACTGGTGTCACAGTGTTAGTGGTGTAACAGAGATACTGGTGTAACAGAGATACTGGTGTAACAGTGATAGTAATGTAACAGAGATACTGGTGTAACAGAGATAATGGTGTCACAGAGATACTGGTGTAACAGAGATACTGGTGTGACAGTGATACTGGTGTAACAGAGATACTGGTGTAACAGAGATACTGATGTAACAGTGATGCAGGTGTAACAGTGATACAATAGAACCTCTGGTCACGAACGCTTCTGGCCACGACCAAATCGGGTTCCGACCAAAAAATTCAAGAAATTTTTTATTCTGGTCACGAACACATACTCGGGTAGCGATCAAACACGGCCGCGGCCGATTTCCCCTTTCGCGCCATTTTTTTGTAAGCGCCAAATTTCCTGTTGTTTGTTTACAAACAACAGCGACCCACGTGTGGCCACTTGCTCAGTCAGTCTCGCTTAGTAATCGGTCTCGGTCAGACATGTGCTCATTCGCCGTAATTTAGAGAGCGAAAGCGCTGAGTACGTAAATCGCTAACATAAGAACCCGTTAATCTCTTATCGCATCATTCATACGATGATGCGGTGAAGTAAACGTTCATACGATATTATGGTGAATGCTTCCAAAAACAATAGTGTACCCAAATATTACTGTTAACTTACTTTCAATAGAAACATGAATTGCTCATACGAATATTCTCTCTCTCTCAGAATCGACCGACTGATGTAGCAGACGAAACAATCATCTTGTTGAACGATTCTAAACCTTGACGCGGCAATGTTAGTTTTCTCTGTTGTTCAAGGTTTTCTCAGCGTTATTCAATGTTTTTACATTTATTTTACTATTACACTGTGGATTCTATGGCATAATTAACTATTTTTGTGCTTAAAAATCTTTAAAAAACAATATTTATACACAGTTCGTAGGAGTCTGGAACGGATTAATCGTATTTACATACAATCCAATGGGGAAATTAGGTTCGAGTCACGACCAAATCGGGTTGCGACCAAAGTTATGGAACGAATTATGGTCATGACCAGAGTTTCTACTGTACACGAGTGTGCCGGCAGGGCGGAGGAACTGGGGCAAGGGTCACGGAAAACCTCACTGGGAGGCCCCTGGAACCCGCTAGTGGGTTCGCAAAGGGAGGCGTGGCCAGGGCAGAGCCAGGCCACGCCGAGTGGAATAAAAGGAGTCAAGAGCGAGAGCTCTGGGCTGCCGGTTCTGAGAGTTGACTCATCTCGTTGTCGCTGTCATCTTCGCCACCTTTGTCGCTGCCGCCTTCGCCCGATAATTGCGTGGCCAGACAGTAGTTTGCTGTCTCCGTCGACGCTGTCAGAGCAATGCGGTCAGGGTTGTGTCTAGGCCAGGCTGTATGGCAACGTGATCGAGAGAGGAGGCAATTCGCGTGAGTGAGAACGGCCGGAGATGGTGTAACGGAATAAAGAGAGAGAAGGTACCTCTTGCAACTACTTCGTCTTCGACTGAGTGTGCGCTACACACACACTGAAGAGGACGCTACACTGGGATGCAAATTATGTAGGTGTGCAGCGTGGCCAGGAGCGTTATCCAACGCGAGCAATATCTTAAAGGCCAGCTAATTGGATGAACAGTAACCTATCCAGTTCGTTCACGAAATTATGCCAAAAGCATTCCTCGAAAATGTTCCCAGTCACCCACGGCGTGGCATTCGACTTCCAGATGAGAGTAAATTATGCCTTGGAGATGCCCTCTAGGGGGCCCTAGGGTTCCAAAAAAAGCCCCGTTTAATCCACGTTGAACATCTACTGACCCCCCCCCCCTCATTGCGAATCGTATCAGCCCAACTGTCAGGATATTCTCGAGCTGCTGCTTCCACATCAGCACTAGCGGCTTCCCCACTTAATTTAATGTTATCAAATTTGCCCTCGCTTTAAATCTGTGAAAGCACCCATGCTTTTTTTATCAGCATTATGCTAATTCTGGCCCTGAAACCGTATAAGCAACAGTTTTTTCCCATTTCGCTGATCGCACCACCCACTTTACTTTGCAATTATTGTCGACTTCATAGGCACCGAGCCCTTCACGTGTTGAACAATTCGATATTTGACTTTTATTATTGTTCCATATCGTGAACTGGTTAAGGGCTGATGAACAAGGGGAGATTATACACGTAACAAAGAAAGGTGCCCACGTTGGAAAACGAACGCCAGGCCATTCTTTCTGCGAGGAAAACGTGTTCTACCATTTCGCTAACATGCCACCTGATGAATATTGAAAAAGATGCTAAACCATGTAATCAGCTTGAGCAAGTGTTTCACCATGCCTGCGTGCAGTGACTGTGTAACACTGCAGTCACAAGAAGCTGGCCACTGTTCCCACTGGGATTCCTGCAAGCACCGAGAAACTACAGCTACAGTACAACCAGCTGGCAAGCTCGCGCGTTTGCCGACCAGGGGCTTTGAGTGCTCGGTGCTACAGGGTTGAGGAGCGCAGCTCAGCCAGCCATGGGCATCTGTGGAGTCGGTGCGCAGTGTCCTCACAGTGGCACTCAAGCATTCATCCGCACAGATACACTTGAAGGCACTGTAGCGTTAAGTGGCATGCTGTTGTGTGGTTTTACTTCGAACGCTAAGGCAACTGGCTGTATGACTTACTTTGAAGTCTCAACTTAAAGGACACTTTCTTCACATCGCGGTAACTTGTATACGATTTTAAAGTACAGGGACCGCATATTTTGAGTAAATACTTTGCATGGCTTGTATTAATACATTTCACCACAATAAAGTGGATTAATGTGTGACTACGGCGCCACGGTAGCGAGATGTTAACAACCTCGCCAGATCACCTGCACATATACTTTTGAAGGCACTGCAGCATTAAGTGGCATACTGTGTTTTTACTTTGGAACGCCAAGGCAACTGGCCGTATGACTAGGCGTTATTTTGAAGTCTCAACACCAACAACACTTCCCTTATATAAAGGCAACTGGTATGTGATTTTAAGGCATTCCAAAGTACAGCCACAGCCGACGTTTGAGTGATAACTCGACACTGCACGTGTTAATACAATTTTCCGCAATAACCTAACTGAGATCTCTGTTCGTGTCATCAAGAAATTTAAACAACAGCGTTTGCAGTTAACTCCTTTGTAAAGGTAAACAGCATCCACATTCGTGCCTAAACACACACATCGTTGCTGGTTATATCGATAACATACGTTTATGTGTACGAGTTTGATTTCTTGTAATTGCACATTTAAAATCGTATGCCGTAAGTAAAAATGTCTTACAATATAAATGTTGAGCGAACGGGCAGTAGTGGTTCATAAATATGTAAATATTTTACATTGTATTGACTGCACGAAAGATGACAATAAAGAGAGGCGTGAAGAAGAAATGATTGCGCTCGGGAATGTCCATCCAACACCTTAGAGTAATAATTCGTTTATTTTGGGAGGGAAACAGCAGCCATTAGAGTTGATGGAGAGGTTAAGTGTTGTGTCCGTAAAGATAGGCTTTAGACAAGGATGTGCATCATCAGCTGACTCGTTTCCTCTACATCGTGAAATTATTTTGAGAGATAGAGCAGCGATATTCAGGAGAGATTGGTGCTCAGAATATAAATCACCCGAAATACGCCTGATGATACCTGAATTGTATTAATGTATGCACTGTATGTAGCCATCCGTACTAACCGGAGGTGCAGAATCTTGACATATATTTGCAAAATGAATTCTGGGTAAAATTATAGAAAGTCGAAAGAAACGATTAACAATGAACTGTGAAAGGAAAACAATATGAAAGGTCGTATCAGAGAAGAACATCACACTCTCATGTCAAGTATAAGTCAGTGGCACCAACATTGAACAGGTGTAGCATTTCAACTGTTTAGGTGGCGTGATAACTAAAGACGAGCACTGGAAAAATATATACTTCAGACAATAGGATCTAGATTGAAACAGAAATTAATAATGAAAACAATAATTAAAATACTGCATGTCACATGTGGTATGTTCTCATATATATGGACTATTACAATGACAATACAAAGCAAACTAGCAGCAATAGAAACGTTTTTATTTTATGTATGTAAACAACTTCATGGACAAATACGATGAGTAACATGAATGTATTATAGATAGCAGGGTGCAACAGCAAGACAATTAATAAGACATTCTAGAAAGGCTAGTTTAGATGTCTTGAACATGTAATGAGAAAATACGATTTTGAATATAACGTTTTATTCGAAACGGTATAGGTACAACAAGCCGGGGAAGAGAGTGAATTAAGTGCATAAGAAAAGTTAATAATTGGATGCAACTGGCAGTATGTAATGTAAAGTCCTTGCGTGATATTATGGGCATAGCTAAATGGAAGGCGATCAAACGACATGGCTCATACAGAGATGGGCTGTAAGTAAATATGAGCCTGTTGGCGAGTTTATTATACTTCACGTGGCTTCCAAAGTACACCTAGCCTGTCACAAGCGATATGGTGACGTCACTGCCACTAAGTCGCGAATGGCGGATGTTGTATGCAGCTAACGCGGTGTTGTGTCTGAGCACCTAAACGAGCAATTGGAATGTTGCAGGTTATTGTCATAATGGGGTTAAACTTGGACTATCATCCACCTGAGGTAAAAAATGTCATATGTGTTGGGAGCCAACGGCGATGTTTTTTTTGATAGACCGGACCCCTCCGGCTCATTGCAGCTTGCAGAAGACGCCTTGTCCCTCAAACGGCCTTGCTGCGGAACATTCAAATTGTGAAAAGATGAAAGCTCTCCCAGTAGCCACTTTCTGCTTAAGTTAACTGCCAAACACCTCCATCTCAGCTACACAGTAGGGTCTCGCCATTGTGGCGAAATGTTAATTACCTTGCCTAGTGTACAGGGGTCGTGGGTTCGATCCCAACCCTGATGTCTGCTGTATATTTGGACTTTACATGTCTCTCTCCCAGTGGTCATGTGGATTTTTGTTCGGGTCCTCCAGTTTTTAATCTCCACATTTAGAAACATCCGTGAAGAGTATTTGATCACGATAAATTTCCACGTGATAAAACACTTATTTGAGCTTCTGAAATATAGCTATACAGCTCACTGGGTCTTAACCTGGTAAATAACATTAGTTAATAGTTAGTTATAATGCAGACTTTACATTCCTGACTGCAATGAAAATTGGCACCACTCCATGCTTGTTTCAGCAAGAAGACATGTTTACAAGTTGGGAGTACGTATCAATGTACATTTTTCATGTTTTGTGTTTAGAAAGCGACAGCCTGATATTATTACCCTGTAATCTAGCACTGCGATGTCAAGGGTTGGTGGATCACACCTCCGATTAGCATGGTTGGCTACGTACGGTGTGAAATAAGTTAAACATATAGTACATAAATCTTGACTTAAAGCTTTCGTGACTGCAGGAATTCATATTCCTTGGGTCCTTCGGTAAAGTCACGTAGATATGTTGTTATTTTCTTTAAACCTATCTACGTGACTTTACCGAAAGACCCAAAGAATATATGGTTCAGATGTAATGACAGGGTGGCACCTGCTGGCCGGAAAGAGAATCACGGGTACGGGCATGGTTAAGTACCAATCAGATAAGGAGGTGTATCTGGGGAAAAGGTAACAGGTGGGGCTAGACGAGAACTCCGGGAACCTGCTCAAAGGTTCCACGAGAGGGCGTTGCCGGAGGCGGGGCCTAGCCATGCCTAGGGGGATATAAGGGGGAGTGGACCCGGGGCTCGGGGCTCGTGTGTGGGGTCTTGGGTCCAGGCTGCGTCGCTGCTCGCCGACATTTCTCTCCATTGTCCGGCCATGTGGAAGATCTATGTGGTTTCCATCGCCGTCATTGTCATGCCGCCAGCCAGCGGTGTGGCCGAGTGAGGGCGACGGGTCCATGCCGAGTGATCGGCTGTGTGTAGCTAGTAGAGACGTTAATATCGAGTGTTGTACTCAGTGTGAAGAAGAATAAGTGTTGGCCTGTGTTGTGCCTAAAGTGAATAATAAAATAAGTATCCTCTACACGACATGTCACAGAAGTCGCTCATTCCATTGGAATCAGAAGTGGTTGAAAACATTAATTAGTGCTAGACAGCGAAGAAGGAAGTATGTCTAAGCATCAGAAAAAATTGAACCCACCTGTGGCGTCTTCCGATGACAATGAAAATGCGATTCAAGACTTCCTACCTGCCCCGGGAACTGTGGTCCTGGTTATTGAAGCCACGGCAAGTGAGTTGGCTGCGTTAGAGACGGTGGAACCGGGAGCAGCTACTCCGCAACAGCAGCCCTGGGATGGATCCGAAAGCCCTTGACTCACTCATCGTGGAAAGGATGTTGGGGCTGGCACGAGAAATGGGGGTTGTCATGCCGGTGTGTGACGAAGATGAACAGACTTCCAGGTGGGCCGCCAGGTGTCTTTAGGCCGACACAAATTTACATCGATGGGCTCAAATGGCGGCATGGACAGGGGACCCGAGCCGAGATGGGGAGCCGAAGGGGTGGTCGCCACGGAACATCGTGGTGCATCCGGCTGAGAGTGCGACTTCAGAGCAGGACATTGCTGCTGCCCTCCGGGTATGGAGTCGGAGGAGAGGAGATGCCGCACGGCGTCAGAGGGGCTGGAGACCGCAGGAGCAGGAGGATTGGACGCTGCGGAGGCCCTCGCTTATCTGCTTTCGCTGCAGCCAGCTGGGCCACTTTGCACGGGATTGCCAGAACCGTCCTTGGGCAGCGACCACGACTCCATTGCCCACAGTTCCACCGATGGCTACATCTCAACCCCAACAGGCGAGTCGAGACACATCAGACACCCGGCCCATATTGCAATCTCAGATATCTAAGGGTTCGAGGGTCATCTCCACCCAGCATGACACAGACACATTGACACCAGGCAGCCGAATTTTGTTGCATATGGGTGGCCTAGTTTGGGGACGCAGTGGAAAAATTTGGCGCATCGAGAGATCATGGCGGCTGCAGGTTCCTTGGCGGTATCTGGCTCTATTCAGGGAATTGAGGTTCATGTCTTGGTGGACACCATAATTTACGATGTCATTTTTTTATTGTTGCCGATGTCTGAATGACGAGTGCGACCTGTTGTAAATGCTTGTGTTGCGGCGAATGATGGGCAAGTGGAGGCCCGCATCGAAATTGGCGAGGTCACTGTGGTCGGGCCTGTGCTAATCTCGAGGACGCTGGTGGTGCCCTGCCTTTTGGGTACCGATTTTCTAATAAAAATGCCTGTTAAGATCCTGGTGGATCAGGGTTGTGTGGAAATGCCATCGGGTCGCAAAATGTTTTTTTTACATCTCTGCATATTAGTACGGCTGCGTGTGTCATGGTCCAATCCCTTGCTAGGGACTTGGTGGAGATTCCACCAGGCTCGCAGATTCTTGTACCATTACGCTATTGCAAGCGGTTGGCAAAGGTTGATCCGAAGGCGGGCATCCTTCTGACTCCATCGAATACGGAGACCCGTGGATTGGCGCTAGTAGGTTCACAGACGTTCTTACAATGTAGTGACTGTACTGATCACTGTATGGTGTCGTGACTTGTGAAGTCACGGCCGGTAATGTTGTCATTACGGGCAGCCCGGGTTATGGGCTGCAGTACCAATCCTAGGGGTGGTTGAGTCAGCGCTGGTTAGCGCAGAGGCACCGCGAGCAGTGTGCGATACCGGCTCCAGGTAAGGGAGCGAGAGGGAACGTCAACCAGCCAGGGTTACTCTGGGGCGTGACTCTCTGGCTGACCTGTTGTCACGTGACTGGACAATACTGGAGGGGGCCACCGGTGGACGGGGGCCGAGGGGCAGTCACATGGTCCCGAGGGGTTCTCGGGAACATTCGAGAAGGAGCTCGAGAAGCCTGGAAGGTTGGCGGGGCTAAGAGCGGAGCCAGCCCCAACCCAGGGGCATATAATGAGAGCTCCGTGAGCAGCTTGGGGTTCTTCACGGGTTGGTGTTGGAAGATCCACGTCGGGGAGAAGAAGCCTCTAGCCACGCAGTCCAGGACCCAGCTTGTGGTCTGGACCGGGATAGCGAACTGTGTCTAGTTCAGCTGTAGCATGGTTAGTTGGGCATTCGAGACCCGAGTGTAGATTGTGTTGTGTTACGTGTTACTGCGGAATAAATAGTGTTGCTTCCAAGATAACGTCTGCGACTCAGTTGGACTCACTACACAAGTGCTTAACGTGGGTCCGGGAACGGTTTCGGTCCAGGCAGGGACGGTATTGGCTCACACGATGACCGCATTTCGTGAGAATAATGCTGATGCGACCAGTGGTGTGATTGCTGCAGTGGAACAGACTGGATTTGTGAACGGGATGTGGGCAGAAGCTCTATGCCAGGAGAATTTGCAGTTGGCTTTGGTGCAGCGAGGGGAATTGCTATCACTGCTGTGTGAATTCTCTGACGTATTTAGCAAAAGTTAATTTGATTTGTCCATACCTTTTCATTGCAACATCGTATCGACACGAGGGAGGCCGGCCCTATTCGTCAGAACTCGTATCGATTGAGTCCACTCGAAAAGGAACGTGTGCAACAGGCAGTCGATGAGATATTGGCCGCTGATAATATTCTCCGTCTACCAGCCCTTGGGGTGCGCCCGTCGTGCCATAGAGATAAAAGCCTTATCTCTATGGCAGATAATTAATTGTCCACACGGCTCATGTGGCCCTTCAGTACTCCTTGAAGGTTGATTAACCTTCTGGCCAACTTTTGCATTGGCTTGAAATTTTACAGGAATACTCATTCCGTGTGATATATCAGAAAGGGGTTCGGCATTGCAACGCTAATGCATTGTCCCGGTTGCCTCAATCATCTATCTGTGCATGTTCGACCGGTGCGGGCCGTTTTAAACCTCCGACGGAAAACTCAGCTACTGTCATGGCAGCGTTTGAGGACGCTGAGCCCGCCCAGGTGGTTGCACCTGCGGATAGCGTTTTGCACCTTACGCGCTCTGAATGGGTTCGAGAGCAATTGGATGATAATTCCCTGACGGCATTGCGGCATCGCGTGGAGTTGGAGCAAAAGGCTCCCGCGCCTGTTGACGGGCCGCGAATGGTCCTTCAGGATGACCTGTTGATGTTGAAAGAAGATATGTATACCGTTGTCGTGTTGTCATCCCCACTGCCCTTCGAGGTAAATTGATTCAAGTGGTGCACGAGGATAAATTGTTGCATCTTGGGGTCGGGAAGACTTTGTTAACGCTGCAGCATGATTATTATTGGCCGGGTATGTCAAGTGATGTGTACCACTTGGTCCAAGGGTGTACGGAGTGTGCGCGTAGGATACCGCCGCTGAGGAAGTCCCAGCCTCCTCTGCAATCCATTTCGGAGTTATTAGCACTCAATATCCTTGGGCCCTTCCCGGCCACTCAAAGAGGGAATAGATTTCTCATGGTGGGGGTTGAATATTTCTCATGATGGCCTATGGCTTGGCCGCTGCCTGACCAGTCGGCAGCTTCGATTGCTGAGGCGTTTTTGTACAGATACATAATGGACAAGGGGGCCGCTGAGCAGTTGCTCACTGATTAGGGGCGAAACTGCTGCACGAGGTCTGCGACGCTTTGGGCACTAAGAAAATTAAAATGTAGCCATGCCATCGCCAGGCAGATGGGATGGTGGAGCGGTTGAATTGGACTCTGACATCCATGCTTTCTCAGACAGTTGACGCCACGCAAACGGATTGGGATTTGCATGTTCTGAGTGTATTAGCTGCGTATAGAATGGCCCCCCATGCTTCCACGGGATTTTCGCCGTTTTTTCTCATGTATGGGAGGAAAATTTTACCTCCTATGGACGCTCATTTGGATTCGTCGCAGGAAAAGGGGAAATCCTAATTGCCTGTGCATGTGCATGTGTAAATTACACTGGAATGCATGTCGGCGGCTTGGGAAGCAGCCAAAGTGAACACTGCCAAAGCACGAAATGCACGTTGTGCCATGGTCCATAGGTGACAGGGCATGGTTGTATTGCCTGCAGGTGCCGGTGGGTACGTTCCCTAAGCTGCATAAGCCTTGGCAGGGTCCCGTGGAAGTGATCGAGGTCAAACGGCCACAGTGTGTGAGTGTACAGGTGGGCCGTAGCCGTTGGTTTGTCCATCCGTCTCGGTTGAAACCATTTGTTCCTCCTCGGGCTGACTCTTAATCTCCAAAAATTAAACAGCCGGTGTTTGTTGTGTCCAACGAGCCGGAGGTGGTGCGGGCTGAGGGCATACGTCAGAAAGATTGTGTCATGCCGCCCACAGCATCCGAGCCCATGACAGTGGATGGGCTTCAAAGCCTCACCAAACGTGAGAAGTTGCCTGCTGCCGCCGAGCCTGCAGCACCTGTGAAGCCGATGTTGCCACCTACTTCTCCGGGTGGTTCCGGCGGTGTGCGCACCCCCTGTGCACACCCCCTGTGCAGGAGATGAAGACCATTCCCGTCGACGGACCGGCGTCACGAACTCGGTCTAAACGCTTAAGATTTCGTTATATATGGATGTCCCTGTGTGCTGTATAAGGGAGGGGGATTGTGGTTTGTTCCTTGATTTGTTATTTTTTTCTCTCCCCTCGATCTTGTTACTTCTCGCAATTTTCTCGTAATCCCTTGCCTTGTTAAGTGCTTCTTGATTGTTCCTGCGGATTGTTCCGCCTTGCTTAAAAAAACTGGAGTCAATGCTTCATTAACTATTTTATTGCTGTATTTTGGTGTTGTATAAGGGTGTTCTTACCTGGAATTTCGTTATTATTAGCGGGAACGGCTATCTTTTTTTAATGAGGGGGGGGGGGTGATGTAATGACAGGGTGACACCTGCTGGCCGGGAAGGGATTCAGGGGTACGGGCACGGTTAAGTACCAACCAATCAGAGAAGGAGGTGTATCTGGGGCAAGGTAACAGGTGGGGCTAGCCGAGATTTTTCGGGAACCTTCTCGAAGGTTCCACGAGAGGACGTGGGCAGAGGCGGAGCCTAGCCTATGCCTGGGGGGATATAAGAGGGCTCGGTGCTCGTGTGTGGGGTCCTGGGTCCAGGCTGCGTCGCTACTCGCCGACATCTCTCTCTGTCGTCTGGCCACGTGGAAGATCTCCTGCATGGTTTCCATCACCGTCATCGTCACGCTGCCAGCCAGCAGTGTAGCCAAGTGAGGGCGATGGGACCACGCCGAGTGATCGGCTGTGTGTAGCCAGTAGAGACGTTAATATCGAGTGTTGTACTCAATGTGAGCAAGAATAAGTGTTGGCCTGTGTTGTGCCCAGTGTGAGTAATGAAAGAAGCACCCTCTACACGACATGTCGCGGAAGTTGCTCATTACACATACATCACACATTCGTGAAACTCCCAAGGGCGCCGCAGTGGCTATTTCCTGACTTGCCAGGGTATCTCAGCAGAGCAAGCGGATGAACTTCGAATCAGGGATCCTGCACGGGGATTGAGTGTTAGCCCCTTCACACATGTGGTGTTTCTTCAGTTGCTCCGGTCTCATTTCACACAGACCCTTACTCGGTCATAGAGTTGACAAAACATCCCCATATAGAACCACTGAGCTTGGGCAATTGTTGGTAGCGCCGGTCCTGACTGCATTCTCTGCTGCCTGTGGTGTCCATACTCAAACTGCGCATTTCCAATTAT
Source organism: Entosphenus tridentatus (assembly GCA_014621495.2). Taxonomy (NCBI): domain Eukaryota; kingdom Metazoa; phylum Chordata; class Hyperoartia; order Petromyzontiformes; family Petromyzontidae; genus Entosphenus; species Entosphenus tridentatus. The sequence continues at coordinate 1,796 of JAAXLI020002319.1, read as the reverse complement.
ACAGAGTTTTGAAATACAACTTGCAGGAAGGAAGTGATATAAAATTAAACAGCATGTTATCATGCTTTGTCTACAATAATCAATTCCAATGGGATTTATGTAATTAATGATTGCGAAAGTGCACTCAACCACTATAAAGTTACAAGTCAGTTCCCTTAAAAACCAGCCGCATCCACCAGAATACTCTTCGGAAATATTACAGATTGTTCTGCCTCACAGCAGGAGTTTTGCAGGAGTTTTGCCTCACGGCAGGAGTTTTGCCTCACGGCAGATGGGGGGGGGGGGGCGTATGTACACAGGAATTTCCTGTTTTTGATGCTAATTTTGGTCACGTGACCAGGAAGTTACGATTTTAGATTTCCACTGAACCACGCGGGCGTCGGCCATTACACAGATAAGTCAAGATGGCGGCACACATCGCGTCTCAGTGAAGCCAGACGCAGTTGTCCATCGTGGGACTTTGAGAAGCATTGTCTGTAAGTTTGTTTATATTCTTATAATATTGGCAATGCTGTTGTAATGTTGGAATGACCGTTATAGTGATGTAAATGCCTTTATGGTGCCGTTAAGTTGTTGTAGTAAATACGAGGCCTAGTTAGCAACGAAGCCTGCAACTTTCCTTATTGTGGATGTTACTTTTGATTTAGTAGGTCGAGTCAGACTTGTGCCCAGGTGGCTATGTTGCGATCCTGAGAGTAAAGATTACGAAGTATCTCATCCACAGTTTAGTGTTATGTGTAATGCTATACATTTGGAGTGCAGTGGGATGAATACACGGTGTGCCTTTATGCAACGCACCGGCTTGTGCTCTTGTGTAGTTGTTCAGTGGTAATGTAGGGGCCTGGTCCGTCCAGGATCTATTGTTATCTAAGACAATGTTCTGATGCTGTGGTGTTCATTGTATTGGTGTTTCCGGGTTATAACAGATGCTGTATCTGTGTTTTCTCACCAGTTTTATCTTGTTAAAATCAATAAATGACGATTGGAGTCGGACGTTCATCCTGGCCTCGAGGGTTTATTGAATGCAAGGTTATCTACTCGACTAGCGGTGCAACGCAGCGCACAGCGAGGCCGAGATACAGATTATTATTGTTAAGTCATTATTTTCACACAAAAACTTCACATATTTTCAGGAAGAAGCCAATATGCAAAGCAGGATGAGAATAAAGGCAGATACAGATAATTGGAAGCTGAGGGCCACGGATAATAGGAGCTTGTGTAAACCCTACAGTTTCCCCCAGATAACAGGAGTCATTGGTAATGGAAATTGCTGAGTCGTGGGTAATAGCTATGGTCCACAGATGTATGTATGCTGAACTTCTTTCAAACCTTATGTAGTAGTTGCACATAGTAGGGTCCATGGATAATAGGAGTCGTGACTAATTTGTCCGATAGCAATTGTAATGTCCTGTCTTACGTATAATTGACCTGACAATGTTTAATGTTCCCCCTTATGGTGCACACATAATGAGTCGTGGGTCACAGTGCCCATTGATAAACGGAGTCGCTATGGTTCACACATAATAGTAGTGGCATGTAATACGGCCCATGGTTTATAGGAGTCGCTGAAAATTTGTCCTAGAGCAAAGGTAAGATCCTCTGCTGGGTGTAATTAGCCTGAGACTGTAAAGCAAGGACAAAACCAGACAGTTGGCACCACTAGTTTTAGAGCCCATAAATAAGTAGCCTTGCCCAGGAAAAACATATTATTCAACTGCTCAATTAATCAGTTTTGGCTTTATTGGAAACAATTTAATTGGTAAATAATTCACTTAACTGTAACAGCAATAAAACCA
>JAAXLI020002318.1:0-13912 GCA_014621495.2 Entosphenus tridentatus | reverse complement strand
TAGATGTTGAGCTTCCAGCTTGTAGATGTTGAGCTTCCAGCTTGTAGGTGTTGAGCTTCCAGCTTGTAGAATGCAGCGACCCCGGTCCCTCTCAGGGACCCGCCTTATATCCCCCTACGGTCGGGGCCGCTCCGCCCTCGGCCCCACCCGCCTACTTGAGCATTCTCATTCCCTCTCAATCCTTCTCAAGAGCTCTCCCCGGACACGTGATCACCCACGAGCCCCCCTCACCTGGGGCCCCCTGTGTGGACACTCCGGATCACGTGTCTACGGGGTCAACCAGAGTGCCATGGCCAGGGGCAACCTTGCCCCTGGGCTGACGCTCACCCCCTCCCCCTCGTGGGAGCCCCCACCACACGCTGTGCGTGGTGCCCGCACTATCCCAGTGCTCGCCAAGCCCCGCTAGGACTGGCGTCACACACATCCACCTACACGGTGCTGTCCACGATGTAGGAACATCGAACGGCATGGCCCTTCTGGGCCGGCACCATACAGGGACATCCCCCATGTAACTACATCACCCCCCCCCCCCCCCCTTGTAGCATCCAGCCATCCCGGCTGTCAACTCTTCCTTTAAACGAACAATAAGTAAAATGCAACGAGTAAAAAAAACACAGTGTGCCTCAACAATAACAAGAACAGAAATTAATACCCCAACCCACCTGTACAAAAATTACACTATATACAAATGTACAAACCAGCAGGGAGAAGGGTGGCAAACAACGAACCAATAATAACCACACCATCTCACGGGATCCCCCATTACCATCACACCTCCCACCTTCAGCGTGTATCAACAGACGCAAGCGCAATGGCAGCAAAGATCAACCAATAACCGCAGCGACTCAGCGAGTGCGACAAGCAACCGACAGCGTGGGAGCGTGTGTGCAAGGGAATCATAAAAACAACACCATTCCAACAATAATTTTTAAAAACGCGTAACCCACGGGATCCCCCACACCATCGCACCCCCCACCTTCACCGTGTAGCAACACTAGTGAGATTCAATGGCGGCCAGGTTCAGCTAATGACCGCCATGGCTCAGCGAGCGCGACAAGCAAGCGACAGCGTGGGAGCGTGTGTGCAAGAGGATCACGAAAACGAGTCTAAGAGCGAGTCCGTGATGCCGGGCCCCCCCAGGGGAGGTGGGCTCGGTCACCCTGGAGGACCCATAGGGAATGTGCTAATGTCCTGCCGAACCCGACTCTTCATGAAGAGCAGTGGGTCGGGCCGACGGATCCACCGCTCTCAAAGCCCGCGAAACCGGCATGCGCGGCCATTCAGGGGACGACAGGTTTACAGCGGCCGGGGGCAGAACAGAATCGCCTCGCCCGGGAGCAACCGCAGCGGCCATCCCCCCCGGGTCGCCGGACGCACTCGACACTCGGCCCCAGCGATATGGAGATGAGATGAATTCGCGCGGCGCGATAACCAGTTCAAGGCGAGAGGGGCAGACAGCACAGCATTAATTACATCCCGGGATTCGTCGCGTGCAAGTCTTAGCACCTGCATGCCTGACAACGCCCCCTACCGGACGTGCTGGAGCCGCATGAGCCAACTCCGTACCCTCCTGAATGACTGTGGTGTTCAACTCAGCATTTAGAACCTGAACACAAGGTTCCTGGTCGTCGGACACCAACGTCTGAGCTATAGCTCCATACCCCGCAGTACCCAAATCGAGCGGCTCCCTCAAACGGAGGGGAACAGACGTTCGCGCGCCGGGCGGGATTTTCCTCGTTCGTCACGTGGACATCTGCACCGTAGCGTTAGCCGCACACAACCGAGTAGGGGAAGCCAAAAATGCCACACGACGTCCGGATGGCAATTCCAAACAGCCACGGTCAATGCAGATTTCGAATGGCATCTTACCAAGGAAATCGGTTCCAAGTAAACATGGAACAGTCAGCGATGTGGAAACAAAAATGTGGCCCGACAAGCTAACATCAGCGATGCGTACCTCGGCCGTGATCCGGCCGATGATACCCAATGAGCCGCTGTCAGCAGCGACACATGGCGCATCGACAAGGTCGAGAACCCGACACTTAGGGGGCAGAATGTAAAAAATCAGGACCGAAATGATAGTTGCCGACATACCCGTGTCGATCAGCATCCTTAATTCCACACCCTCGATGGACCCAAGCACCGTAGACGAACCCTCGGTCGTAGCCACTTCTCGATGGGCCAGCTCCGACCATTGACCTGGTCGGAGCTGACGAACCCCGTGATTACGCGTAGGACTTTCCCGTACCGACGCGCGATTGGGCCGTGAACCAAATTGCCTCGATGGGTGAAGTGAGGCCAGGGGTCGAGTGTGGAGTGCGTCAAGACTAGCCTCAGGGTGTAGAGAAGAGCCGGATAGCGGTGGTGCCGAAAGGCGCCGGTGTGGAACGCGGCAATCCAAAGCCACGTGGCCCAACAGGCCTCGACCGCCCCCGCTTGTCTGTTCGCCGCATGCCACCGTCACCCCGGTCGCCACCACCCCGAGTCGATGCGCCTTCCGTAAGGGGCCCCACTCCATGCGGTGGCCCCTGCTTCATGCGGGTCACGGCACAAGCCACCAGCATCCTTGTCCCGATGCAAAAGGTGCTGGCCTCGGATGCAATTGGTGACTTTGTGGTGTGCGTCCACCAGAGGCTCGTAGATGGACGCCAGCTGGTCGAAGGCCTGCGTAAGGGTGGATCTCTCCAGCGGCAGGATGGCAAGAAATGCTGCAAGGGTGCCTTCGTCAAGGGCGGCAAGTAGCGCCCGCAGCGCCTCCTTCTGCGACCACCCCGCCAAGCCGGCGTTCGCGAGGAACCGCCTCTTGAAGGCACCCAGTCGCCCTTGGTAGCCATGAAGTCTTCAACAAAGGGAAGCCGACATTGGAGAACCGGGCTGTCCCTCGGCGCCGATGGCGTGTCTTCGATTTTGGCGGGCTGTGCATTCCGCGCCGGTGGTAAAATGGCGGTCGATCACGCGGGCTGCGTCACCGAGTTTTCTGCCCGTCATGGAATGGCGGCAGAGTCGCCATTCCACGAGCGGTATCGCCGCTCCTTCCGTCGCTGGCGAGACCGCGAGGCTAAACTCCGCAAGGAGCGAAGTCGCCGTGTGTAGGAGCTCCGCGAGATGCTCGTGCGCCTCCTGGAGGGTCGCCACCACCGACGGCGAAGTATCGAGCGCTTGGATGGCGCCCGGCTCCGCTGGCAGCGTGTCCCCCGCATCCTCCGGAGCTGTAAGCTGCACGAAGTCCTCGTCCTCATCGTCCGACATCCAGGTACTTGGTCCGCCACATGTAGACATAGTCTACAGCTAGTTGAATAACTAGCGTGTTGGACACTTCCGGCACCACATTTATTGTAACACCGTAACACAAAGGGGTAACTGCTCCTTTACCAGATACAGCTTAGGGTGGGGACCACCCAGCTATCTTCCCACTTCTAGATGTTGAGCTTCAGACTTGTAGAATGCAGCGACCCCAGTCCGCCCTCTGTCCCGCCCGCCTTCTCAAGCATTCTCGTTCCCTCTTGATCCTTCTCAAGAGCTCTCCCCGGACACGTGATCACCCACTAGCCCCCCCACCTGGGGCCCCTTGTGTGGACACTCCGGATCACGTGTCTCCGGGGTCAACCAAAGTGCCATGGCCTGGGGCAACCCTGCCCCTGGGCTGACGCTCACCCCCTCCCCCTCGGGGAGCCCCCACCACACGCTGTGCGTGGTGCCCGCACTATCCCAGTGCTCGCCAAGCCCCGCTAGGGCTGGTGTCACACACAGCCACCCACACGGTGATGTCCACGATGTAGGAACATCGAACGGCATGGCCCTTCTGGGCCGGCACCATACAGTCACATCCCTGATGTCACTACACATTTACGCAAACTAAGAACAACAAAAGACCAACCGAGAAATGTCATCTCATTATCGTTGTCACCATTCTATCTTTTAGCGGCGAAAGACGTGGAAGTTAAACAAACGTAGGCTCCAGCGTGTGACCGTCTGTTTTTAACAGTATCATTGTATGGAAAAATAAGAATAGGTGTCACCCTTTCTGGTGAAGAAAAAGTACGTGTGGTTAACGAAGACTTAATTTCTTGCAAAAGGTTTCTATTTGATAAAGCCTATTATGTTCTTCATAAACGTAGGCTCATTCGACAAAATAAAGGGCTATTAATAGTTGAGAACCACTGGCCGCAGGAGAACAATATTTTGTTTCACCAGGCAATGCCCACTGAGCTATGTAGCTCTTTTTCAGAAGCATCCTGGCCACAAATGACAGCCCAACGAAATTGGCTTATCACATGCACATTTACAGCAGCAGCCAAAGACTCTAAATGTGTGGCGATGTTGATTTCTAAATATGGAGGGAAAATCCGGAGGACGCGGAGAAAAACCCACGCGACCACGGCGAGAGAGACACGCAGACTCAAAATATACGGCAGGCATCTTCAGGGTCGGGATCGAACCCACGACCACCTGTATACCTGGCGAGGTAGTTAACATCTCCTCGCCACCGTGGCGACCTGCCAGAGTGGTTTCTCGCAGTGGCATTAAATTTCAACCTTGACATAGCAAGTCTCTCCATGGGGGCCAGTAGTAGCACGTCATCGATAGACCCCCTACTATTTTCGGACTCACCTGTAATCAACCGGGGGTATCCGGGTGGCCGAGGGTGGTGGGGTGATCCGAGCCATCGGGTTCATAGCGGAAGGAGATATTCAAATTTTCGCTACACGCGTTGAGTTGACTCAGCCCCAAACATCGACCCAGGGTTGACAGCACGATTCCTTGCTTCGTGACGACCCGCCCAAGGTGCTTTTGCCTATTTTTTTTTTTTACCGCAACACAGAGGGTAACTTTGTTTCTCGTGTTACCTACCCACAATGCGACGGTTTGTTTGTTTTTCATTCAAATGAAAAAAAAGTCACCAGGAGACATCATATGGAAATACTGGCCCCCTGCCATATGAATGTGGAATTGCCACCATTTGTTCAAGGTCATCAAATAATCCCAATTGTTGGGGGGGGTGAGGGGGCAGAGGGGATCTACACAAGGCCCATCATCCATCCTCGGTCGATACAATGAATGAGTAGTACCGAACCACTTTGTGAGAAGTAAAAAAAAATGCGTGTGCGTCCTCCAGACCAGGTTCTCGCCATAGCAATGTGGAATTTGCACCACCGGTCTCAGGGCCACCGGCGAAAACGAGCGCTGCCCGGTGCACGTTGGGAGCCAGGGGGCGCTGCCACCTCTGGGTTGAGAATCTTCTGCGCGAACGTATGCACAAGACGTGGAACTTCTTTTGCACCGTACGTACTATGTTGAACTTATTTTGCACCGTACGCATGAATGGTGAACTTCTATCGCACCGTAATTACGTATGTTGAACTTCTAACACACAGTACGTACGTATATTGAAGTTTTTTCTCATTTGAAGTTGAAGTTCAAAATACATTAAGTATGTATTTTGAACTTATTTCGTACTGTATGTATTTGAACTTCTATCGCACCGTAAATGTGTACTGTACGTTGAACTTCTTTCGCACCGTACCTATGTTGAACGTCTTCCCCACTGTACGTTCGTATATTGAACATCTAACGAACAGTACGTATGTGTATTGAACTTATTTCGCACCATAAGTATGTTGAACTTTTATCCCACCGTACGTGTCTACGTTGAACGTCTATCGCACCGTACGTATGTACTGTACATTGACCTTCTTTTGCACCGTACGTATGTACTGTACATTGACCTTCTTTTGCACCTTACGTATGTATGTTGGAATTCATTCGGACCATACGTATGCACGTTTAACTTCTTTCGCATCATACTTATTTACGTTCAACTTCTTTCTTACCGTACGTATGTATATTTAACTTATTTCGTACCGTACCTTTGCATGTTGAACCTATTTCGTACTGTACGTCAGGGACGTGCGGTCAGGGGAGGCAGGGGAGGCAGAGCCTCACATGTCATACTCCAATGAAAACAGCTGTTACAAAAAGTAAATAAAAAGAATAATCACATTAAATAAATGTTTAAATTTTTCCACTGATCTGTGTTATAAATATCATTTCTGTACGATTTCAATTATTTTTATGGTCAAAATCGCCAAATTTGCGGAGCTCCGCTACAAATACAGGAAGAGACGAGAGGTGAGGCAGCGACGAGCTCAGCCTCCCCTCTGATTGCGCAACCCCTCAGACACTGGATGGAGCGCAGGCAATAAGCGTGTGCCTGTGACTATCTCTCTGTGTGTCACCAATGTCATGTTTGTAGACTCCTTCATTTCATTTCCTCGCCTTCCATACTCCAGGTAACTTATTTCACGTATGTGTATAAAGATATTTAGGCTCGCTGGTCTCGTCATGAAACTGCAATGAAAAAGCACCAGGGGAGGCAGCTATCACATCTGCCTCACTGAGGGGGACGTGTCTAACACGCCCCCCTCCGTGAGGCCACGCCCCCCGCAGGGAAGACACGCCCCCTCCGTGAGGCCACGCCCCCCCTCTGTGTGTGAATCTGGCTCAGACACTAGCCAGTGCCTCCCCAGCCATTGACCTCACCGCACGTCACTGCTGTACGTTGAGCTTCGCAGCGTTCAATGTCTGGTGAGATGGTGAGAGAGGTGGAGCCTAGAGATGGTGAGAGAGTGATGGATCGTCGCATCTACGACAGACCGTGAGAGGCAGCGACAGCTTTGGGGAGGCCTTCATCCAGCAGTGGACAAATCATGGCCAGAGTTCGGCTCTGCAGCCGCACACACGGCTCTTCAAGGGCTGCTGCTTCGTGGCGGTATTTATTGAGGACCGCCAGCGTCTTGGAGTCACCACACGGCGCATTGTCGCTCTTGAAATGTTTGATGGGTTTATTTTTTACCGAATAAAAAAAATGTCTCTTCTTGTTGTTGTTGGATCCAGATTTGAAGTTTTCGTGACTGCAGGGATCCATACTCTTTGGTTTTTTCGGTAAAGTAACGTAGGTAGAAAATAAAATAAATTACATCGCGACGTTTCGATGATTGCTTGTGTTGCAATCGAAGCATCGTGATTTAATTTATTTTATTTTGTTGTTGTTTGTTTGTTTTGCCGAGCCCTGGCCATTGTGATGAGGATAATTATTCCTTGACAATTGCCACGGAGAGCCGCACTATGTTCGCGTCTCGCGCAACCGCAGACAGCGACAAATGGAACGCAACTGAAAGATGTCAGGGACTAAGCAACCAAAATTCACTGCGCTCCGCAAACGAAAAAACAAATATAAAGACCCCCCGTATAACCTTGACACACTGTTGGGGCAAGTGCTGTTAGCGAGCACCGAAAAAGGTTCAGATACTCGTCACCGGTGGTTGGCCGTGAGCGGGAATCGAACCCGGGTCGCCAGGTTCGTAGCGCAACGTAGCGCTAACCGCTACACAGGCAGACCCACACACAGACACACACACAGACACACACACGGGCGAGCACTACACACAGTGTCCAGGAGACGAATTAAGGGTCGCGGGGACGGCAGAGCAGGACAAATGCTGTCAAACATCCCAACTGATTGGGCCATTATTTCTGGATCCTCTCGAGTTACGCCGGATCGGATTGGCCACATTACCGCCTCTCTGTGCTGCGGAGGAATCGAACGCCCCCCCCCCCTGCAACCCCCATCGCCATCTGTCAACCGGCTCGCCGCATCCACAACGGACGGAACGGGGGATGCTGATGACAATTGAAACGGGGGGTGGCTGGGAAGATGTGGCTCACGATTTGAAGGTTATAAAGGTCAAATCCCGGTCAACATTTTTAATTAATAAAAAAATGTTGCCTCCCCCCCCCCCGCCCCAGGTAGTCCATCATCAACATCATCACCATCATCAACATCATCACCCTACAGCCGAGGGGGTGGGTCAATAAAATCGGCATCGCTTCGTTGGGAAGGCAGCGGGAATATCGACTTGAAGCAACAGCGCCGCGTCTCTTCCGCGGTTCACGACGTTACAGATCCCGTCCGTGGCGGTTTTCAGCAAGGAGCAGGGAATTGTGTGGTGGCTGCTTCTCCCCCCCCCCCCACCACTTCCCTAGCCAGCGATGGAAATTCCACATTCCCCTGGCACGGTCAGCCTCGCCGACAAGGAGCCGTGACTTCTCGCGGTGTGCTACTCGTTTATCGGACCGTGGGAGGATGATGGGTCGTAAGGCGAACCCAAGCGGGGAGTTGAACTCGCGATCGGAGACCCACGTGGTGGGGCGCAGTCCCCTCGAACCCGACGACCCCCGAGTTCGATTCCCGGCCAGGTCTGCCTCAGCGGCGAGTGATATCCCAACTGGCCCCCGGCCCAAACAAACTCCATTCATTGGCGCTGGCCGGCTTGGCGATGAATGGTCGAGCGGCCTCCGCTGGCCGACAACGCTCCACGGGGAGATCTTCGTCCAGCAATGTGCTGGAAGTAAACACATCTTGTGTGTGTGTGGGTGGCACTGCCACACACCCACACACATCTTGTGCCACACACCCGCACTGACACATCTTGTGTGTGAGTGTGTGGTACTGCCACACACACACACACATCTTGTGTGTGTGTGTGTAGTACTGCCACACACACTCACACATCTTGTGTGTGTGTGTGGGTGGCACTGCCACACACACACACACACATCTTGTGCCACACACCCGCACTGACACATCTTGTGTGTGAGTGTGTGGTACTGCCACACTCACACATCTTGTGTGTGTGTGTGGGTGGCACTGCCACACACACACACACCTTGAATGAGCGTCACAGAGAGCAGCGCAATAGACGGTCGCTTTTTTGTCGTCCCGCCTTTCTTGACTTGACGTTGTTGTCCCTACAAGTGGACAGTAGAGCTGCGTGTGTTTGAATGATGGAGGGAGAGGGCCCGGCGGTGGTGGTGGGTGTGAGATCGTGAGCCCGTGCAGCAGCAGCAGCAGCAGGGCGTGCTCACGGCCGACTCCCTGCGGCTCTCCGAGCCCGTCTAATGGTCCCATTAGCGCGCTAATCGCGAGGCGAGCGCGCGCTGATGGCTCTCGCCACGTAATGCCACTGAAATGGCTCATCCGCACCCCCCAAATCACCCCGGGGGGGGGGCGGGGGGGGGGGGGCGGCGGCGGGGGCCGCCCGGAGATACCCCCCCCCCGCCTGCTCCCACCATAAACGCACACGGCTCCCCTTTCATCAATTCTGTTTGTGCGGACAAATCGCTGAACAGATGACCCGGGGCTGAGAGTCAGCGCCCCTAGAGGGGGGGTCTGTCAATGGGGGTTCGCAGGAGGGATGGAGGGAGCAGGAGACGCGAGTGTTGTTAACTCGATCATGCACGGGTGGATTACCCTGGTCGCGGATTGACAGTGCTTTAGGCAACACAAATAAACAATAACAACAATAAATAGTAACAATGCATCTCCTTACCGCGTGCGTTTGTTTGATTAGCTGTCCGTCACTCGTCGACGGTCGGGTGACTGGCTCAATGCCCACGTGACGGCACGTCGGTTATAAGCAACAAATACGTTTGCAGAGCGAGCCACATGACCCAGCCGACACAACCTCGCCCGCCTGACGAACTCATCGATGGAACTGTGTTCAGGTCTTTGCCGTGTAACGGTTTGGTTCTGGCTCTTATGAGCAAATAGCCAGTGGAACCCCCCCCCATACCATGCTGGCTCGGGTCAGATATTCCAATGGAAAACTACCTGTACCGTGCTGGCTCGGGCCAGATATTCCAATAGAAAACTACCTGTACCGTTCTGACTCGGGTCAGATATTCCAATGGAAAACGACCTGTACCGTGCTGGTTCGGGTCAGATATTCCAATTGAAAACGACCTTTACCGTGCTGGCTCGGGTCAGATATTCCAATGGAAAACTTCCTGTACCGCGAGGGCGACGGGCAGGCTCGGCTCGGATGTACCATTGTGAAAGGGGTTACTAGTGTGACTTATATACACACATGTTCTGGTGAGCTCCTGTGGCATTATGGGTGTTCCCACGTTGCATTGTGGGATAATGATGTACTACATATATTGCATAATTCACGTGGAACACGTGTACACACACAGAACACGTGTGCACACACAGAACACGTGTGCACACACAGTTAACGTGCACACAGAGAACAGCTCGATTAACGCAAACAGCGCTAATTGCTTAGCGGCAACCTGCGGCTCTAAGGACCGCTTCGGAACGTTATGTATGATAGAGCGCTTCGTGATGTTATGTATTAAAGAGAGCTTCGTTATGTATTAAAGAGTGCTTCGTGACGTTATGTATTGAGGACTGCCTCATATTCTCACGCATCGCGGCTCTTGAAATAGTGACGAGTTTGTTTTTGTGTTCACGAATTTTCGACAAACAATCGTTCTTCATGTTAACTTGGTTTGCCGACCTCTGGCTTCGCGTGTCACGCAGGCCGTGTGTAACAATTATCGCTTGCGCGCACCGAGTTCACTTGAACTGGGGGGGGGGGGGGGGGAGTAAATTGGTTCATAATCATAACTCAAATGTATAATGTGCATTCGATCCTAGGATCCCAATGCGCAATGCACGAAAAGCAGGAAACAAAAACAGAACCAGGAGGCAAGCGACCAAACTACAGAGGGAAGAAGGCCACTTTAATAGATGCGGTTTGAAAGCAGACTTACGTAGTGGTCATAGTAACGTGGTGGTGGTGGTGGCGGTGGCGGCGGCGGCGGCGGCGGCGGCGGCGGTGGTGTCCCGCATGGACTGGAGTTCAGGAAGCCCTCGACTTCGGGGCAGTGCATGACACGCTCTCTCTCGCCGTGCCTCTCGTCGATTTCGTGAGACCGCTACAATATGTATTTGCCAAATAGTGGTCGGCTGTCAACGATCGATTTCCGCATTCATATCGCAGGGAAAATGAGCTCGCAATGCTCCATGCTCTATAATGACGTGGGGGTCGTGGAGGGTGGAGGGGGGGTTTAGCTGGTTAGCTAATGCGTGTTCACACACAACAACAACAACGACACCAAAATAATAAATATTTAGCATGGTTTCTTTAGCAGCCGCGTGTAACGCTGGGAAGGAAGGGGAGCGGGGTGGGGGGTGCAGGAGACACGAGTGTTGTTAACTCGATCATGTATCATCTGAGTCACGGATCGACGGCGCTTTAGGCAATAAGAAATCAACAATTGTAACGAATCTCCTTGACGCGTGCGTTTGTTTTGTGAGCTGCTCCTCACTCGTCGAGGGTCAAGTGACTGACTCAGTAACCACGTGACCACAATCACGTCGGTTATAAGTAACGAAAACGTTTGCAGAGCGGGCTACTTGACCCAGCCGACGCAACCTCGCCCGCATGATATAGCTCACTGATGGGGCTGTGTTCAGGTCTTTGGAGTGTCACGGTTTGTTTGATTCTGGCTCGGCTGAGCAAATAGCCAGTGGAAAACTCCCCGTACCGTGCTGGCTCGGGTCAGATACATCACCACATTTCACATCCGTGCCGACGTTTTTTCTATCGGCTCATTCAGTTGAACGTCGAAACGGCGTCAACACCGCCAATAGTTCTGGCGGTTTAACAACAACAACAACAAATACTAAACATTCGATTGCAAAACGTGATTTTTTAAAAAGATCCAGATGATGCAATTGAGGCGATGTTCTTAAAGTACCCCTCCACTGTCCACCCAGCAGTGACGTCAACTTCACCACAGTCAGTGGCATACAGGCAGGCCGCGTGTGTGTGTATATGTTGAACTTCTTTCACACCGTACGTGTGTATGCATGTATGTTGAACTTCTATTGCACCGTATGTATTATGTTGAACCTATTTTACACCGTACGTATGTATGTTGAACGTATTTCGCACCGTACGTGTGCATGTGTGTTGAATTTCTTTCGCACCGTACGTATGTATCTTGAACGTCTTTCGCACCGTACGTAGCCAACTGTGATCATCGGATCTGACCTGTCCGGCCAGCGTGGTGGAAGAGTAGACCAAATACCCGCTATCGCTCCAGTCTAGTGGAGGAGGCTCTTCCACCAACAGTGCCGCGAGCCAGGGCATTGCAGGGGTGCGCCTTCTCTATCTTGTTTGCAGCCCCCTTCTCTCATCTCACAACGGGTACAAGGGTTTAGTTAAGGCTGAGTCCACCTAGGAGAGCCCCAGGAGTTCAGATATTCATCACCGAAGTTTGCCGCGAACCAGAACTGGACTCGAGTCGCCAGCTTCCTATCGCAGTGCGCTATCCACACAAAGACAAAGATCTCCCGTAGAGCCTTAACTGTTGGGGCAAGTGCTGTTAGCGAGCACCGATAAAGGCCGGCACGGCACACGATACGGCGGGTGGCCAGCACCACGCCCTAATGACGATGTTTACACACCGCACCAGGTACTCAGTTGAGGCTGAGTCGATCTAGGGGAGACTCACGACAGGTTCAGATAATCGTCACCGGTGTTGGCAGTGAGCAGGAATCGAACTCGGGTCGCCGGGTTTGTAGCGCAGCGTAGCGCTAACCGTTACACTACCGCTCCCCCACACACAAAACGCGCACACACGCATGGACATTGCTCCATACGGCATTTCTCAATTCAATTGAAGGCAGGCAATTAAAATGTGTGCAGCCCTGACCCCCATCTTTCTTGCAAAAGGTCAAAGATAATTGCAAAAATGGAATGCAGCCGAATGGATAAATTGTTGATTCAATGGAGCGAAATAAAATTCACGGCAATTGTCGTGGTCCTATTATTATTATTATAAAAATAACCACAATCAGCAATACCCTCCAAGCCATTGCGAAAATTATCCCACCGACCCACGAATGTGGTGCAACGACAATGAAATAAAAAATAATTATTGAAAACAGCCAGACGCGCGCCGCTGCATCCGTTTGCGATGATTTCGCGAAAATCTTCTTCGAGGATGTATAAAGTGCCTCCCCCATCCAAGGCACTTCACAGCAATTACGTTAGATAGAATAAAAATTAACCCGTAAAAACAAAGTTTTTCACTATAAATCATTTATATGCGTGGCGGCTAGAGTCCTCTCGTCTTCTGGCTTGAGATGGCTGCCACCTATGGGTCAGATGATTTCATGCCAGCATTAAGCAATTGGTAATTAAATATTATATTTTTGTCCTAAAAAGTGTAAAATTTTGGAAAAAAAATTTCACGAAAATAAATTGTCACGCACAACGAGTCTGTGTGCAAAATGTCAGCTCGATTGGATCACAGGAAGTGGGTTAAAAAACGACCGAAAGATTTGCACGGTCGTAAGCGCGCAAGCAAGCAAGCAAGTGAACTTAATATAAAGGATTTTCAAAAAACGGTACGTACGATGAGAGTGGTTGGTATAAAGAGTGGGTGGTGGTGGTGGTGTGGTTAAATTTCGATTTAAAGCTTTCGTGACTGCAGGAATTCATCTTCTTGGTTTTTTCGGTAAAGTCACGTAGAAGGGAAGTAATAAAATAATAAAAATAATAAAACATAATAAAATAATTCTCACGACGTTTCGGCCACAAGGCAAGCAGCCGTCTTCAGGTGAAACCAGGTCTGTCGAGGCGACAGCGTCTGAATGACTTTACCGAAAAAACCAAGAAGGTGGTGTGGTTGTTAAAAGTGGCGGTGGTGTAATCCCCCCAGGACCCACCCTCTCCTTCCCCTCCCCTAAAATGACCGCGTTCCAGATCGATACCCCTACGTGAGGAGTGGGGGGCAGTGAGCCCGGTCGCTCTTCTCTCCCCCTACCCCCCTTGGCACCGAGTCACCACCGAACGTGGCCGAGCGCTGCTTAGTCGGAGGGGCATGGGGGGTGACACGACGCACGAAGACACGGAAACGCAAATGGAGTAGAACCCCTCTCAACGGCCACCGCTGTTAACGACTCATCGCCTAACGACGGGCCTCCATAGAGCCCAATGTGTAGTGGTTAGTGTAGTGTATAGTGGTGTGTATATAAGTGTATAGTAGTGTAGTG
>JAAXLI020002316.1:0-13918 GCA_014621495.2 Entosphenus tridentatus | reverse complement strand
GCCTAGTATACACATGTGGTTAGGGATCCAATCACGAAGCATCCTCGTCTAAGGGACGCACAAGACACCTCACTCCACGTGGCAATGTCCCACCTAACGTGGTATTGAGCAGTAAGATGCGGCACCTCTGGACTGCAACACACTGGCTTTAGTGCACATTCACACGTGAGATTCCTCAAATGTTATCCTACACCATCTACATTTCAATGATTGAAATGTATAACAGATCACTCTTTAATGTCACCATTTGTGTGTGTGTGTGCACGTGCAGGTTCCGTACATGACATCCATAGATAATTGGATGGGCAAGTGCCTCCTGTTCATCATTTCCATCTTTATCATAAGTATTCTGCAGATTTTCCATTACTCTAAGGACAACTCGGCACAAAATAAAGCTACTGCACTGCAGCCACCAGAGACACAAAATGTAAGGATCAACATGTGTAGTAGCAATGACACGGGTATAATGTCGCGGCCAATATACATATCACAAGCAAACGTCAGCAGGTGTTATCTGTCCCTTCCATCAGCTCATTGGCGAGACCTCGACATTGGAATTTAGCGCCTGTAATTATTACCGTTTCCAAGATAAGAATATATAACTATGAACTGTGGACCAAATTCGTATATCATTGTAGTCCATGCTCCTTCACTGGAGGAGGAATAGCAACATTTCTCTCCAACATATATCGACATCTGCTATCTCCCTTCTGACTAATGCATTCGTGCAATACAGCAAGACTCCTGCTGTATAGCCCCCCCCCACCCTGCTACGTGGGCGGTGGTGGCTTCTTTAAAGGCCACACGCAGGAGTGTTATTGACGGACGTGCTGAGGTTCTCTCTGTAACGCGAGTCAATGCCACAACAGAAACAACGGAAGCCAGCTGCCACTCCGTACCATGATGTAAGCGGCGAACGAGATCCCCTACTCGGCAGTAACCGTCACCGACTGGTAAGTGCGTGGCTTGCAGTGCATCCTGGCAACCCATGAACTGACAGATCAATGAATGGGACTATGGACTGTCGCCATGCAACCCAGACTCTGGACCTAATCGTAAACCCAGAGACACACGGAGACATAGACACCTACGAAAATAAAACAAAGATCCATAGACACATTCAAGACAAGCCACAGTAGTACGATTGTAACTATGGAATCCAAACTATATACCGCATAGTAAACCCATAGTAGTCTGCACTCTGTTTGTGGAGAAGCAAAACAAGACAACCTCTCTCTCCTGAAGCCCTCTTGTCTTGGCCAGCAGACCTCGACATTGGCGTCTAGCTCCTGCATGGAAGGCCATACTCAAGAATATAATGGGGTATGAATGATCATTGACAATAGATTACATCACTATGACAGGCACAATCAGCAAAAAAACTGCTCGCTCCTAAGGGCCTAGATGTTAATGAGGGAGCAGCAAACATCGATGACAAATGTTCAATCATGTTATTCACCTTTAGTTACACCCTCGCTTCTGGCAGCAAATATAGCATGGAAAATATGAATAGCAATAGCATTCAAATCCATTATCTCTCCCCTCTCTCTCGCTCAACGATGTATTTGTCTGTTGTCCTATAATGTGGTAGTTATGTTCCTGAAGAAAACCGCGAGATAGAAACATCACATTATAATAAATAACATGTAATATAGGGTAAAGCACAGTCCACGATAACACGTGAGATGTGTACGCAGGTTTAACAAAGACTGTGGTCTGTGGGTAGCATATAGAAGCATCCAGCAGCATCCCATCTTGAGTGGTTGTAGCCAGTATAGGATTAATGTAATGTATCAATAGAGTTAATGATGGCTATGGATTGGACCCATAGACTCACGTGACTCCACAGTAGGGCACGCCCACCAGTGGATTAATCAATTCAGGTTACAGGGCATCTATTGAGAATCAGATGGATACTGTACAGGGATTGAGCAGCGAGGTGTTGTGTAACGTGGGGTCGATTGGTGTGCATCTGGTCATAACTATAGATGAACGAATGCTCCTCAGAACACGTTGAAATAAAGAGCTGCAGTTCCACAACCCTCCATTCGGAGGTGATGAAAGTATCTATTCATCACCTCCGAACTCGTCTTTTATTGCTATCTTTATTAACCGGCCTGTCCCTTTGTTACAATCATGGGAGGAGGGATAGGGCGAGCTGAATACACTTGGTGGGGTGACTTTTCCTGTAAAAGCCATTGTCATTTGGCTGCCGAGAGATTGATGCCCGTGTGTGGGCAGCTGACTTGTCATTATTTACTTTTTATCATTTTTTTGCGTCCGTGCGTCGGGAATTATTGAACACATGCAACTTGTTTTCCAATTGTGTGTCCAATGGTAGATAAAATGGAGTGAGAAGCACCTGTAACGCCTATAGGGTTCACAGTGTCACGACCCAGCATTACGGAATCAGGTTTCGAGGACAGATCTAAAGTCACTGGCATGCCAGTTTGATGACAGCCTGAAAAATGCATCTGTCGTAGGCGGAGGAGCTACGAGTACTCGAAGACTCGAACAGGGGACAGTAGGATCAAGCAGAGAGGGTCAGGTTGGGAGTGAGCTCAGTGACCTAATTACCCAGCTGGCACACCAGATTTGCCAATCGGTGACCTCGCAACTGTGGTCGAGCAGCAGCAT
Organism: Entosphenus tridentatus; assembly: GCA_014621495.2. Classification (NCBI taxonomy): domain Eukaryota; kingdom Metazoa; phylum Chordata; class Hyperoartia; order Petromyzontiformes; family Petromyzontidae; genus Entosphenus; species Entosphenus tridentatus. The sequence continues at coordinate 11,281 of JAAXLI020002316.1, read as the reverse complement.
AAATTTTGCCAGTATGCGGGGTGACCCTAGTAATTCAGTGGATGACCGGTCTTCAATTCAAAATTAATCCGGGTTTCGGTTAGTTGTGCAGTCTGTTGCCAAGGAGCCTCCATTCTTCCGGGGTGATGGTTCGGATAAGTACACAATCCAGGAATGGCAGTAACTCATGGAGACCTACTTTAGGAAGCATGCATGCCCAGCAAATAGATATTCAGAAGAGGTAATCTCCAAATTGAAGGACATGCTGGACTCGCAATAAATGGTATGCACCATCAGTGAAGAGGCAGAGCGACTGGTCGTGGAAGCAGAACTTAATCTGGTGAGACACCCAGCAAATCAAGTGATCCTAGTGGGTTGTGGCGGAATGTGGACACAACCAAAGTGCGTCTATACCTGCAACTAAGCATGAATGACTTAGACATGGTCGTGCCAATTTTGGTGGTTCAGGGCCTAACCAACCACATCATTGTGGGCTCGAATGTCATCAAGCAGCTACTGAAGGCTATGAGAAGTAAGGAGTATTGGAACAAGATCTCCAAACGGACACCACCGATGACATCTGAGAGTGAGCGCTTGTTTGACCTCTTGAGTAACCTGACTGGTTGAAGAGGTGGCATGGCACCTGAGATAGTAGGGAAAGTAAAATTGGTCCAGACTGTAACGCTTTTGCCAGGACACGGACATCTGGTCTGGAGAAGGCTACCGCTTGGAACACCCAACTCACCGGGAAGTACAGTTATCATAGAGCAGATGACAGCGAGGTGTTGTATATGTGCCTCTGTTTCCAAAAAAATATATTAAGAATAATTCTGCCAATAATACTTGTTTTTTTATATAACCACCGGGGGCCACTTGGGAGCAAACAAAGGCCGTAACACCCAACCCTCACCACAGCTGCCTTTCACACTCGAGGCCAGAGGGCAGGAGATGAACCATAAAAGATTATGACATCCACCCTCCCGCCAACGGAAGAGGCAGTCATAAAAAAAACACACACGCCCCCCCCCCCCGACGAGAGAAAACACAGGCGTCTCGCTTTGATTAACTTTTTCACGTTTCCTCTAACTAAAATCCGAAACTTAGCGACAAAGATTAAGCGAACATTATCCTCACACTCACTCCAATTAGAAAACCAGGCTACAATCTACACCAGTGGATCATGACTCATCACTTATTAATTCAATACTAATGTTATGGTTACCTTTAATAATTTTCTACGCGACCTGATCAAAAAAATTATTATGATAATAATTATGGCAATCAGGGTCGTTCCTAAGCCAAAACGAATTCCCTAGCCTCGGAATGTCAGGTAATAATCATCATGGCTTGGCTTCGCGAACGAAGATCTAGGCAGGACATCCACGTCTTCTGCAAGCACGCTGGTGGCTGACGAGGCCTATGCGGGACAAGCAGGTCCTGCCACAACGGCTGCAAGTATAGGTCTGATCTGGGATGGGTGCTGAGGGATCATGGTTCTTCCTCCTTTTCCTTTTGTCCTCCATACGGGCCCTGCGGGTATCTTATAAGAAGGAGGTGGCCTGGTGGACTGTGTGCCGCCAGGAGTTGCGATCAGCTGCTTGTGTTGCCCACTGACGTTGATCGATGCAGCAAGCAGTGAGGGACTTCTTCAGGGAGTCTTTGTATCGCTTTCGTGGTGCCCTTTTTCGAATTATTCAGATTTGAACATCATACAATGCGTATTTTTTAGCTCAAAGCCGCTTGAATCCTAAATCTAAAAAAACTATAGAAGAATGGTTCTCGCTTTAATTTAATTTGCCGTTTAACGCTCTATCAAACGAAAAAAACCTGCAATCTTATATTTTGAACGGTTTCTGAATGAAGCACGTAACTTGTTGATGGGGCACTTAAAATCGAGATATGGGAGGCTTAAAATTTTCAGGTATTTCCTGTTAGTGTCCAAAAAAGATACATATGTACCAAATTTCAGCTTTCTGCTTTGTCGGCGAGTACTCTAGATGTTTTTTAGATATAAATATGTAGGTCTTTATTTATATAGATAATACGCATCCAAGCAGCAGATGGGTACAAATATTTGTATTAATCTCAATTTCAATAGATCGTCGAATTAGCCATAGCCAGTAGTAACGAGTTTTTCACAAAACGTCAACACTATCGAAATCAATCGAGTGTCTTTGTTGGCACGCATGTGCTGCGACTGCCGACAGTTGTTTGGGAGTATTTTATTTTCCTTTAGTTTTCTTTAACTTTCATACTGATTATTTGTCCTATCAAAACAACATAGCATTTTCACACGAGTAATTATTTGTACACACCTTCTTTTGATTGCTTAGTTAATACTCTAAACACAAAAAGACCCACAGAAACCCATAGAGATACATAGAAACCCATATATTTTAAACGTGGGGGGAAATATCGGAGCTGGAAAAAAATACATGCAACAACGAGAAGAGGGAGAAACAGACTCAAAATATACAAAAGACATCAGAGCCGGGATCGAACCCACGAACCTCTTTCCTGCAGCCCTTGTATTGACTGCACAGACGTCATCTATTTGAGTTTATTGGATACATTCCATGGCTTCACTTGCTCTATACAACTATACATTTATCTGTTCATTGCGAGACATTTCCAGTAACCTACAACAACAGGCTTTAAAAACCTGAATTCTTACCCACAACCAAAGTGAAACCTTTAAAGTGGAAGTGGTACCCGTTTGCTTTGTGTGTAGACTGCTACATGTTTGCTGTGTGTGTATACAGTGCTACTCGTGTTTGAAGTCTGTGTGTTTGTGATAGCCAGGTCGCTTCTGAAAAATAGCTATACAGCTCAGTGGGAATAACCTGGTGAAATAAAAAGAAATAGTTCATAGTTTGTTATTCAACAATCCCAAAAAAAACCGGCGACATCCTCACGATTGCCGAACAGTCCGGAGCGACACGCCCTCAAATAGCGACCTCCTGAATCAGAATGTTCATTCATGTTTGAGGAATCCGATGAGCTGTTTTTGATATATAAACCTTATGGCGGGACCCCGGGGTCCCGAATAAACAGAAGTCAAAAATCGTAATTAATTTATTTATGGCGACTATAACCTGCAGATCTTTAACAGATGAGATGCGTTGCACCGTTAATTCCTCCTGTTTGATACTTCTCTTGTCCGTATGCATCTGTGCAGATAGGTTTTTTTTCAGTTAAGTCATAGTCTCCACATACCACTCATATCAATGCGGATAGGAGTGACGACCCACTACTCTGTAGAGTAACATTGGTATAAACGCTTGTTACAATATGAACAGCGCATTGAAAACGCGTACTATTTTATGTACTGTTTACAAAGTGTGTTCACAAATCCACATTGAGAAACACGATGATTGACAGAGGGGTATAAATTATTTTTTCGATAGTGTATTTAATTAGAGGTACTGAAGGTAAATCGTTTTCAGTTTTAAAGGCATAGTTTAACAAGACAACACTTGCCACCATCCAAAATGAACGCGATTCCCGAGTTTGCCAATCTTGTTTTCCCCTCGGAGCGACGGTCATCCTGTGATTTGCGAAAATGGTGTTCCTGTTACGTTATGCATTTCATTGTTCATTATGATGTGAGGAAATGAGGAACCTCCCATTGAGTTCACCACTGGACCAGTGCCGGATGAAGCTATTGTTTCTTGTTCATGTTTTTGTTTGTTGCGGTTGCACCAGATTCAAGAGCCGAATGGCTCACAAGGCTATACCAAATAAATGAAAACTGAAACTGTAGCATATGTTATAAAGGGGCTCTAAATCAAATAAAACATAACTGTATAAACATGTATTTTTAACTTGCATCGTAAAGTGATTGTACGTTTTCATTTGCTATACAGCCAGATAATACGACAAATCACCAACCTCAAACACCCAGTCGTTCATACAAGTTGAAGGGCAGTATAGTACTATAGTACTAGAGCAAGTACAGAATCACTGAACCGGAATCGATAGCTTCAAAGCATTTAGCGTGGGGCCCTTCAAAGTGCGGGGCCCGTGGCATATGTAGCTACGTATACCACTACGATAATCCGGAAATGCACTGTACATAAATGCACTGTACATCAGGAGATAAAGCGCTTCATAGCGTTCACAAGGAAGTAGGTTTCGCCACATTCCACTGCTGAGAAATTATTAGCTCGGCGAGGGGGAGGTTTTAAAAGGGTGGCGTGATATCAACCGCTTGTCCCTGATAGGGTAGAATGTGAGTGACGCGTTTAAATTATATCAGTTGGCTTGCAGCTCAGGGGAGTATCATTCTTCGACTGAGTTCACGACATTGTGGAGGCAGGTTTTTTTACATATATATATTTTTTATTTCACATTAACTTTGGTTTGTCTCGGTCCTGATGTAATGTTTTAATTTAATTTTGGAGGTCAATGTAGTGCGGTTCTATCAAGATACCCTGACTGGGAATGTATGTTTGTATGTTGAACTTCTTTTGCACCATATGTAGCCAACCGTGCAAATTGGAGGTGGGGTGAAATGACAACAGATTCGTTAAAAGGTAATAGCTCTAGTGGTTTCCTAATATAGGAAGGAAGGGAGTTCCATACGGCTGGTAGAAGTGCTTCGGAAAGCACACAATGCGGTGACCGTCTTTGTTCGATGGCTATCCAAAAGCCGCTGCTGCTGCTAGAATGATTGGAGTTCACGCGATGGTTCATGCTCCTTGTCGAGGTCAGCGAGATATTGCGATTAATTTGTGGCAAGAGCTTTGTGTGTAATGAGTTGTGACATCGATGTATCGCCCATGTGATGTGCAGCTTCTTTGGAAAAGGATCAACGACAGGGGAGGTACGGCAGTGTCAAATCTTGGTTAACAGGTGAGTGTGGGCGAAGTTAACTTAACTAAACAATGTTTTTATTTTACCAGGTAAAACCCACTAAACTAAGTAGCTATTTTTCAGAAACGACCTTGCCAGAAAATAATAACTCAACGAAGTGGCATATCATCGTGTGGAAATTTATAGCAGCCAGATATTCTAAACGCATGTTGTTCATTCTCAATGTGGAAGGAAAAACCAGAGGACTTTATATGGTCACTGTATCTATCTCTCTCTGTCTCGATGCACTAGTCGTGTAGAGTTCTAGATACTATCTGCAGTTAGCCAAAATCGCAGATAACAAGTTTGTGAATAACGAGTGAAAATTGTACAGGGTGGTACAGATGTCTTGTGACGCCAATTTAAATTATCTAAAACTTAATGTGTTTGCATACCAATGAGTGTGTAATGTCATGTCAGAAATAAAAAAAATGACAAACAACATCTTTATTAAATATCATTATTGTACATATTAACAACGTCCTTGTCAAGGGTACAGTCAGTCTATATGAGAAGCAGGATTTTCTATGAGAAATTTTACACAACATTGCCAGGTCCACTTGAGCAAATGTATTCAAATGAATAAGCAAAGGGATAAGATATGTTAGGGTTGATTTCAATGGGTAGGAGGTGGGGGGGTGTTCACAAGACATCTGGCCCACCCCTGTACATTAAGCCAGCATATGGGGCTCAGAGATTAGTGCCAGAAGGATGTGGTCACAACTTGAGCATATTGGCACTACGAGACAGAGGTAAGTGGAAACAAATGACGAAATGTCCAGTGGACACCTACTGTGGATTATCTGTCCATGGATCGTGATGATTACGATAACAATGGGGCTACGGTGTCAGTTGCGGGCAGTGCAGAAGATCGCAATAACTGCTGAAACCCGCCATGCTCGCTACCTTCAACCCGCACTGATCAGCGTGGTGAAGTATGGTAAAGTGAGTTTTTGAAAACTCATTTCTTTTGAACCGCTAATTCTTGTGTTTAGTGTTTTTTCGCATAGTGCAAAAGAAGTTCAACATACGCACAAGTGACCCTCGCTAGCCACACGGCGTGAACACGCCTTTATGCAGCATTGAGTTGATAAAATGCTGAACCTGAAGGCAGTGATGTACGTATGTTGAACGACTTCCGTACTGTACGTACACTGTAAAAAATAATTCCGTAAATTTACAGTAACTTTTCTGGCAGAAAGTTGCCATGAATTTTACCGTAATTATACGGAAGATTAAATCCAATTTTTTACAGAAATATGTACATAAATTTACAGTAGTTACTGTATATTCACATAATACCATCCGTGTTTTTTACAGTAATTTCTCTGTAAAAACACAGTTGTATTCAGTAAAAAACTGAATACAACTGTAAAAAAATGGGATCTGTAAATTAACAGTAACTTTTATGACAGAAAGTTGGCGGTAAAGTTTTCTGTAATTTTACCGAATTTTTTTTTATTGTGTTATCTTACTGTAAATTTCTGTATTTTTAAAGACACTCCATATTAAAAAAATGTCCATTACAAACAACAAATCAAACCCAAATTAGATTTAGTTTAAATGGAAATATGTTTCACCCTATACACGGGCAGTTTGTCTGCTGCTCTCCACCATTACCTCTTCCTGGCAAGAAACTAAACAAAGAAAAAAACTGCTTTAGTGGTGTGAAAGACTTTATTGTCTTTTCTTTTTAATTTGTAAATCTACATACATTGGCTTATGAAAATAGTCAGTACATGCATTTGAACATGTTTTAAAATATGGAATTGTGAAAGTATTATGCCCTATTTTATAAAACGATCTTAAAAAAATAAAACAATAAAAACAGTTTCTGCATTAGCCTTTAACAGATAAACTTTGTATATTAAGGAAATGTACAATCATCTGGAACAAACATGAGAAGAAGAAAAAAGCAAATAACTTCCAAGAGTTTGTACAGCTTCCAAGCTGCAGTACCAGCACCAGTATCAAACACTTCAGCAAGTACTGGAAGAAACTGGTTTAGTTCTTTATATTTATTCTTAATATAGTCATTTCAAAAGTTTGAAGAGTTTACGTGTATTTGTTTTTGCATTCAGCAACTTGCTTTTAACACTTTTCAAATAAAAAAATAGGAGTCCCAACTCAAAAGGAATGAGACAGTGTTTCCTTTGCATTAGTGGTTAAAAGTTTCTCAGTGTATGGAGATTGTAATACACTGGGTAGAATAAACTTTTAGAGTACTTTTATATATTTGTCTTTTATCAGTTTACATTGTGTCTGTAATACAGTATGTGTATGTTTGTGTACAATATGGCTGCCATACCATGTCAGATCTTCAGTTTAATTATATGTTTAACAGTATGAAGATCTGACATGGTATGGCAGCCATATTGTATGATAGACACAATGTAAACTGAAAAAAAAATGAAAGAAATCTTAAGTGCTGTTGAGATGTCTTCAAAAGTGTTTTCAGATACTTCAAAGCTTCCATGGGGTTTCAAAGTCTCTCAGATCCGAAAGGATTCTCAGGATTCGGGGGTGTGTGTTGTGGCTTTTCTTTCCACGTTTCTGCTACTTTTTTGATCCTCGTTCTGGATTAATTCCAACAAGGCTGTCACATAACTTATTTCTTTTCCATCCACTGCCACTTTCTTTTTGAGTTGGACTCCTTTCTGTTAATGTTCTTTTGCAATTTTCTACTCTGTTTTCCAATTGCAGCATTAAAGAGTCATAGCCAGATCCGACTGTATTGTCTCCACTCACATCGCAAAATGAAGCTGCATACTAAAGTACAATTTCCTTTGCTACTTCCCTCAGATATTTTCTGCCAGGCCTGTTCTGCACAGCTAGCAGTTAATTCACAACTATTCTCACCATTTCTTTTGTAAGCATTGGAGTTAGCCTTTTTTGATCAGTTAAAGCTTGGATCAGAGCAGGTGGAATTTTGTGCCACGGTATTTGAAATTCGTCCCCAACACAGGTTCCTGATGTTTCCATCTCATGTGATCTGCATAATCCAGCTCTGCAGGGAGATTCAACAGCAGCTGATGGTCCTGAAGTTAAAATGAACAAAAATAAAGTCAAAATAAACATTCATTTTAGAAATCATAAGGGGTTCTGCCTCATATTTATAAAACACCCACATACACCAAATATATATTCTAGAAGGCTTTTCCGTTTCAGACCGCCTTGCCTATGCAAATTTCTGCGGGAATCACTGCATACCTATACAACACACATCACATTCAACAAATGTTTATACCCAAGAAGTTAATAGTGTCAATATGAGAAATCATAACCATTTCATTCGAAAACAGCAATTGATTTAAGTAAATTTGAAAAAATTGTAATACTTAAAAAAAAACATACCTGCTATGAATGCTTGAAGCAGCTTTCGACCTTGAATTGGTCTCAGAATTCCCTCCAGGTCTTCTCTTTTTACCAGGGTTAAATCGTCTTTACACTCTACCCCAATCTCATGCAGCCTTTGTAGTAGGCTTTCAGTTGTGTCTTCACAGAGGGATGGCAGTGCCACCTTCAGCAGCTCTTTCACTCTTTCCATCGTTTATAGGTTTGTGCTTGAATGGTAAAAGCAGTTTCCCCCCTCTGTGATAAAATGTAACAGGCATGTAGTCATGAATCATAGTAGAGCTTTTACAAATTACTTTACTCTGGCTAAGGTGTTCTACTTCATACACACCAAGATCAGGTACAATGTTAGCCATCTTTTCTTGGAGAACAAAAATCACCTCGCTTTCATTTTTTACTATGATGCATGCTATCTGCCCCAGCCTTAAATATCCCACATTATAATCAAGTACAACAATCAAACCATTTTCATATGAAGTGCCTTGTACTGTAACCTTATCAGTAACTACTGCATTCTCTGAAGACAACATATAGTCCTCCACTGCATCCCTCACAGACTTCTCATACATCTCTGTATAGAACTTTGTGGAGCCTGTAATCTGCACAGGGGATGAAAAAAAACTCCCACTACTCTGATAAGCCTGCAGCAGTTGGTGTCTATCAGCTAGTGACTTGGTAATGTTTTTAAAGTTTTTAGATGCACGAATGCATCTCTTAAAGTAGCCATGCTTACTTTCAAACCTCATAGTCCAAGTTCGAATTAGTGGACCATATTTCAGAGTCAGGTCTGCATAATGCAGAAGATAATGGTGTTTTGGCCTTAGCTTTTTGTTTGGGAATAGCACAAATCTGTGTTCTATTTACTCTTCCACAATGACCTTCGTGTATGCAACCTGTGATTCTGCTATTTTTGGAGCATAAATGAATTCAACTATTTCCCTGAGAAGCAATAACAATTGCCATACCTCATCCTTAGCGTCTGAGATTTTGTCCCAAAGTAAAATAGGCATGAACCTGAGCAGCCACCAGTTTTCAGCTGCATGACCCCCGAGCTTCTCTCCTTTACTCTGCACCACAGGTTTATTGGCACTCTCCCCAGGGAATGACTTGATTCTGCTGTTCAGCAATGCATATGTGAACCACTTTCTGTGAGTAACCAAATAATGTAAGCAAAGTGACAAGTCATAATCAACCACACCCTCAAACAAGTCATGAGCAAGACATGGAGGCAGCCCTGGCTGACAGACATGGAAATATGTCAGTATTAAATATGCTGTTAGATTTTATACCCAGGTGCAATGTTTCCTCAGGGTGGTTTTCTAAATACTGAACAGACTCAGTGTAACTATCAGGCATCCTCTCGGCTGCAGAAGCAAGAGGGTTTGTACCAAAGTCAGGATTAGCAATCAGACAATATCTACAGAAGTGCGTGGAACAGCTGAAGTTTTCAGTAAACCCTTCAATGTAATGGGATCCAAGATTATCCCCTAGAATGCATGCTAAAGTCCCTTTAAATGTTTCATTTCTTACATATATGCCACTCAATTCTATGTCATGCAAATCATCAACCATTCGATTAAAAACCTTCTAAGAACCAAAATATTTACAGTCCTTTTCCAGACACAACAATGCAAGTTGTATATGATTTACAGTTGTACGGTGTTGTGGATACAAATTTCCCAGGGTGTAATACACTGCAAGGACTTTGTGCTTTTGCTTTGCAGATCCGAGTGGATTAACCACTTCAAATGCATCTTGAAACAACACAATTTTGAGTGCCTGAGGATCAGAAGCAAACAATTCATTGGACTTAACAGCATGTCCATCACTTATATCTTGCAATATACCTAGCTTGGAAGGGAGTGGATTTGAAATCTGACTCATGGTGTGTGTGTCTTTAAGCAGTACCTGTAAGCTTTCTTTTAAAGGAACATAATGGAAGTGCCGGTGCTGACCTTTGTCATTCCTACCCAAATAAATCTGTAGCGGCTCCACAAAATTGAATTCTGTTTTATTGAATTGAACTCTCTTATGATGGGAACTAAGAACTCCTTGATTAAGTGCCGCTTTTACAGGGCTTTGTTCAGATACGGTATTCCCCACATTTTCTATAATTTGGTCAGTTACACCAGCATCATGGAGACATTCTGTTAATATGTTAATTGTGCACTCCTGTTGTATTTCCTGGAGAGCTCTCATTTCACTAACCATGTGTGTGATCGTTGAAGCTGGAACAAGATGTTTTGCCTGTAAACTTAAGTAAAACTGGGCTAAATTGTCAGTGTATGTCTCTTGCAATGACTCACCATTGCTATGTTTTTCCTCTCCTACCTCAGCTAGGTTATCAGTTTCTGCGGGATGTTCTATATGTAGATATGGCTGTTGTTTATGTAGATGAGGCTGTTCTACAGCATCACTCAGATTAGCTGAAGAAATATTTGTTACCGCCCAACCCTTGTGATATCTAGATATATGGGAAGTAAATGATGACTTCAATGTAAACTTCCTGCCACATCCCTCGAATGGACAAATAACCTCTAGGCCCTCCTGCAGATGATAATTCATGTGACCTACAAGCTCTTTAAAGGTTCCACATTCTTTACAGCAACAATCCCAGGAATATTTCAGAGCCACAGATATATTGCGTCGTGTATTTGAACAAGCTTCTGCTCTCAAGTTATGGTGAACTCTTGTGACATGACTATTAAAGGAATTAAAAGTTGAAAACCTTCTACCACAAGTTGGAAATCCACAAGAAAACTGTGTATTATGCACATTTCTATGCTGCCTGCAGTGTCTTATATAAGCAGTGACTGAGGTATTTCTAAAGTCACATATTGAGCACCTGAACATTAAATTTCGATTTAAAGCTTTCGTGACTGCAGGAATTCATCTTCTTGGTTCTTTCGGTAAAGTCACGTAGAAGGGAAGTAATAAAATAATAAAAATAATAAAACATAATAAAATAATTCTCACGACGTTTCGGCCACAACGCAAGCAGCCGTCTTCAGGTGAAACCAGGTCTGTCGAGGCGACAGCGTCTGAATGAAACAGCACACGTGCTTGGAGCATATATATAAGCTGGGTTGGGAGG
>JAAXLI020002315.1:0-13430 GCA_014621495.2 Entosphenus tridentatus | reverse complement strand
CACCACCGCTACCACCGCCGGCACCACCGCTACTACTGCCACCACCATCGCTACCACCACCGCCACCACCACTACTACTGCCACCACTGCCACCACCGCTACCACTGCCGGCACCACCGCTACTACTGCCACCACCACCGCTACCAACACCGCCACCACCACTACTACTGCCACCACCACCACCACCGCTACCACCGCTAACCAGCTGGATCGCAGTTCAAGGTGCTCACAGATGCTTGAAAGTGCTGAAAGCAGTGGCCATTATCGGCAAGCTCCTCTGGCAGTCGATGCTGTGTTGGCTGGGTCACGTAGCCCGCATGCCCAGCCACGGCTTTCCCAAGCAGCTTCTGTTTGGCCGCATAGAGGGGGCTAAACGGGCGCGGCTGATACCAGCGGTGTCAAGATCGGCCTGTATGGAGGAGGCTCTTGAAGGACGCTACTGGGCAGTTGGAGGCAGTCGCCCTCCAGCAACAACGGAGGGTGGCACCTAGGCTGCCACAAGAGCCGTGAGGACATCACCCCCACTTCGTGGTGAATGGTGACCATTGTGGGTGCACCTGCCGATATCTGCATACTTGTGCGCCAGTGTCTTCACGCGTCTTGCGTGTTAATACGTCAATGTGCCTGCGTACTTGCGCGTGACCGAGCTGCTTGCCTTCGTGTTTGTGTCTGCGCGTCCGTACGTGCAGGTCCACTGTACGACCCCGTGGCCGCGGAGGAAATCGGGGAGATGGTCCCCTCGGCCGCTCGCGATTACGGCGGCGCTGGCGGCGGCGCCGGCGGCGGCGGCGGCGGGGGCTCCGTGCCGCCAGTGACGGGCGGAGGCGGCGGCGGCGGGGAGTCCGGCGGAGCGCGCAAGCTCAACCTCAGGAGGCTGGCGCTCCCCCGGCCGCACCGCGGCGCCGCGCGCCCCTCGGCTCGCGTGGCCGCGGTCCCCTCGGAGCGGTCGCGCGACCGCGCGATGAGCGCCTTCTGCGAGGAGGTGTCGCTCATCGACCTGAGCGACGAGGGGCCGGCGCCGCCGCGGCCGCGCTCGGCGCTCCCCTCGCTGTCCGCCGGTCCGGGCTGCCTGCTGGGCAATTCCCCCCCCGCGAGCCCCACGTGCTCCCTGCCTCGCCCCCTGCACCCCATCTCCCTCTCGGGCTGGGAGCTCCGCTCGCCCGACGGCGCCCCTCCCTACGACTGCGTCCCCCGCGAGGACGAGCGGGACTCCTGCCGCGGCGACGCGGGGTTCGCTCCCGACGCCCCCGCCGCGGGCTCCGGGCGAGGCTCCCCGTGGCCCCGCGACGGCCCGGCCTTCGAGGCCCGCGGCGAGGCCAACCCGGCCTTCGAGGCCGAGGCGCCGGCGTGGCGCCCGCGCGACGACCGGGGGACGGGCGCCGGGGAGCGGGGGGGCGGGCCCGACCCGCGGCAGGCGGTGGAGCTCTTCGCCGAGCTGCAGAGGGAGTGCTTGGCCAGCCTGGAGCTGCCCGCCAACCCGCGCCCGCTGCCGCCCTCCGTCTTCGCGGCCCGATCCTCGCTGTCCTCCACCCCGCGGGTCCCGCCCCGGGCACCCCTGGAGCCGGACGCGACGGCGCCCTGCGGGGGCGGCGGGGGCGGCCGCGCCTTCGCGGCGCCGCGCCTCCCGCCGCGAGAGTCCGCGTCGTCGCTCCCCGCGTCGTCGCTCCCCGCGTCGCGCACCCCGAGCCCCTGCGGATTCCCGGCGGACCGGCGCGGCAGCGTGAGCTCCGTGTCGTACCCTCGGCCTACCGTCGGCATGGGGGGAGTCGGGGGCGGCGGCCTCGGCCTCTTCCTGCCGCTGTCGCAGTCGCACTCGGAGCTGAGCTGCGCACGAGAGAGAACGACCCCCGACCTCTTCCCCGAGTCGCTCGGCGCTCCCGGAGCTCGAGGGCCCTGCATCCTGCCCATCATGCGCGACGGCAAGCAGGTGAGCGCCGGCTGAGCGGAGCCCTCGCGAGTCCCCGCGGCACGGCGCTCCGTGCGGTTCGCCGGCCACGCGCGCGCGAGGGACGTTTCTTTACGACGGGCCGAGAGCGGTTCGACTCGCGCACGCGCGGTCCCGACAGCCCGAGCAGGACGACGCGGCGGACGTGAACGACCGCCGGCTCGCGTATCGCGTCGCAGCCCCTCGTCAGGCCGGACGTCGGTTTAACGTCTCCGGCGTTGACGCCGCAGGTGAGCTCCACGCACTACTACCTGCTCCCCGAGCAGCCCGGAGGCATGCCAGGAGGAGGAGGAGGAGGAGCGGGCGCCGTGGGCGCCGTCGGGGCGGCGGGCGAAGCGGAGGGCGCGTCGCACTTCCCGGGGGCTGGGGGGGGCCACCGCCACAGCGACGCCAGGAGGCCTGTCACGGCCGCCGTGCGGCCGCTCGGCATGGAGGAGCGGGGAGGCGGCGGCGGCGGCGGCGGCGGCGGCGTGGTCGTCGCGACCCCGACGGTCGCGCCTCCTCCCGACGCGCGAGCCCTGAGGCTGGCGCCGCCGTCGGCGCGGGCGGGACAGCGGGGCCAGCGGAGCGGCGGAGTGGGGGGCGGCTTCGGCACCGCGGCGGATCCGCAGACGCCCCAGGACAAGATCGGCCAGGTAGCCAGGTGCACGGCGGCCGGCCGCCCTCCGGCTACGGCCCCCCGTAGCCGTTTGCGACGCGAGACGCGCCGACGTGGTCGCTCGCCTCCGCCGCCCCGGCAAACCCCGAGAGCGGGCCGAGCGTCGCGCCGCGGAACATTCGATGGGGCAGCCCCGGCGGCAGCTGTCCCCTGTGTGGCACAAGGCGGCTCGGCACCGCGAGCTGGAATGTGTCGGCCGGTAGGGGGGGCCGATGTTGCAACGTGGCTTTCACCCATTCAAGTGATTTGCGATGAAATGTTGGCAAAGTTTGGACCGTGACGCCGGCAGGCGTGCCCTCCTCATCTTCAGATACCATCACCTATTTACGGTTAGTGCATCCGCAGTTTGAATCGGGGCGGCCGGCCACTGGGGCTTCAAACACAAGCCTCTGCGACTCGCCGCTCGTTCGTGCCGTGACGGCACCCCGCGGGCGGGATGGGTGCCTGGGCCCGAGGAATTTGTGCGTAGGCGTGCGTGGGAGCAGGCGTGTGCGTGTGCGTGCGTGCGGAATGGTGCTGCGGTGGTTAGCACGCCACGCTACGAAGCCGGAGACCCAAGTTCAATTCCCGGCCACGGCTGGTATAGGTGGCGAGTGAATTCTGGACCGGTTCTCGGTCAACTCGGTTTCAAATGAGTACCTCGTGCGGCTTGTGAACATCGCAATTGGGGAGATAAAGGCGGCCGGGCATGGTGTCGGCCACAGCGGTATGTTAAAGGGTACACGGGGGATGTTTGTGCAGGTGCAGCTGCTGGTCCATGGAGTCACGACGGACGAGTGCCAGGCGGCGCTGCAGGCGCACCTGTGGGACGTGCCCCGTGCAGCGCACTACCTCAAGGTAAGCGCGCGCTGCCTGCGCGCGCCACCTCAACAAAGATTCCCCGTGTAGCCTTAACGGACTGTTGGGGCAAGTGCTGTTAGCGAGCAGCTGTGAAGGCCGGCACGGCGCACGAGGGGCTGGGCGGCCAGCACCACCCCCGCGTTGCCTCTGTCTCCCCAGCGGCGATGTTCACACACCGCGCCGTGCACTCATTTGAGGCTGAGTCGACGTTGGGGAGGCCTAAGACTGGTTCAGATAATCGTCACCGGCGTTGGCAGGAATTGAACTCTCCTTGCTGGGTTTATCGCGCAGCGTGCTGACGACTGCGCCACCGCTGCCCACCACCTCAACGCGCGCACGCACACACAGCGTGCGATGCGTGACGTGCGAGCGAGCGTTCGGACGGTGCGACGGGCAGGGCCGCGTGTTCGCGTGACGCGTCGTGCGACGATGGGGGCGGCAGGGTCGTGGCAGCAGCGTAGTGGTGACACTTGCGGCTCGCAGCAAGAAGGCCCTGAGTTAGATTCCCCTCTCGCGCTCCTTTCCGCTCGGAGTTTGTGATGTTCTCTCCGCTGTTGTGCGGAGTACGAGGGAGAGTGTCTGAGCGTGGGTGTGAGCGAATGAGTGGCTGGGTCATGTAGTCCGCATGGCCAGCCACGGCATGCCCAGCCACCGCATGCCCAGCCACCGCATGCCCAAACAGCTTTTGTTCAGCCGGATAGAGGGAGCTAAATGGGTGCGGCACGGGCTAGAGAAGAGATTAACTTTTGCGATACGGGATGATGTGGAGCGGGGTGGACTTGCCGACGACTGGCACCAGCGGTGTCAAGATCGGCCTCTATGGAGGAGACTTGTGAAGGACGCTGCTGCTGCTGGGCAGATGGAGACAGTCGCCTTCCAGCAACAACGGAGGGCAGAGGAGCGACGCTCACAACAATGAGCGGAGCGCCGGGCAGCTAAAAGACAGAAAGTTGGCACAGTAGGGGGCACAGGTGGTGCATCTGCCGGTCATCTCAGTCAGTCAATCAATGGTACCCAGGTCTGTTCCTTGACCTCCTGTTAGTGAGCGTTCGACACTTCACGTGGACTTCGAGTGCACCTGGCTTGGCACAAGCGCCGCTTAGTGGCGAATGTCAATTGTTGTTGTTGGAGTTTGTCTGTTCTCCCGTTTTTCTGCATCGATTTCCTTCGGGTTCTCCAGTTTCCTCCCATTGTAAACAAAAAACTCCATACAACGTAACTGGTATTGGCTGTCACGTTCTCAGTGCTAAAAACAAATACCTACAAATGAATTTTTCACAGCAGCGGCAACATCGCCCCCTACTGCGAAAACTTGGCAGGACCCTCCTGAATAACCGTCTTAAGATTCAGTGATTGTGTTGCTGGGTAAACCAGCATAATAATAATAAATGATGATGATGTTGGTGGTGGTACCACGTGCCAGGTGGAGCAGCTCTTCTGCCTGGGGTTGAAGAGCCGGGCTGAGTGCCAGCGAATCCTCGAGAAGTTCGACTGGAACCTGGAGCTGGCGAGCAGCTTCCTGCTCGGGCACTACAGCTCCCTGCGCTACCGGTACCCTGAGCCCCCACCACCCCACCCCCACCAACACACCCCCTCCGCCCCCCCACTCCGCCCCCCGTGAGCCTCCTCCCCAGTAGCAGGGCCTCGTCGAATGCGAGAAGCCCGTGGCTGGTGTGCTTGCATCAACGAATTCGTCATTGATTCGAACCGATGATTCTCGAGGTGCTACGGGGGGGGGGCATGTTGTCGAATCGCGTGTGTGCGTGCGTGTGTGCGTGCGTTGAGTCGCGTGGATTTGTACCGCCGCTGGGGTTTTGCTCAGGATTAACGGAGGTGAACTGCGCAGTTGAGACGGGGGAAAAAAAAACAAGCGACGATCCAAAAGCACCGCAGAGAAGTCGTCGAGCGGGGGAGAGACATCACTCACACGCACGGATTTACTATCGGATTTTCAATCTGATCGTCCCGCAGCTCCAAGCCGCCACCACGAGGCGGTCTCCCATCGAAGTGACTAAACCAGGCTCAAGCCTGCTTGGCTTCTCAGATTCGATAGAGTCGGGCCCACGGGGGCCGTCGGGCTCGCTGGGGGCGGTCGGGCCCGCCGGGGGCGAGCTTTGCCGTTGGGCGGGTTTGCCCGTGACGCCGCGTGCGGTGCGTGTTGTGCTCCGCAGGCGCTGACGACTCCGCCGGCGGTCCGAGCGGGGCCCAGGTGGCCGGGGTGAAGGGGGACACCGCCCCGCTGGGAGTGAAGGGGGCGGGCGTCCTGCACGGGGTTGGGTCCCCCTGACGCGAGGACGGGCGGCGGGATGAATGTGCCGTCGTCGCCGCGTGGCGCTGCTGCTGCTGCTCCTGCTGCTGCTGATTTTTCTGGGACCAGCACAGCTGGGCCCTGTCTTTAGGCCTCGCCTATCCCCACCACCCCGCGGGGAATCCCGTATATTTATTTACTGTTTGTTTAAATATCCATGCCAGTCGGTGGGGAGAAGAGGAAAAAAAATATTATTTTAATATAGCAGAGTTAATATAGCAGAGTGGTGTTGATCTTGTTTTTGTTGTTGTTCCAACAATTGCAATCGTTACACAATGTGCAGAAATGGATTCCTGTGGAGTTGACTTGGACCAACCCTGCGTCACCCACCAAGTTCTCAGCACCACCGCCGCCGCCGCCGCCATCAATGAAACCACGGTGGGGAACGTCCGGCACGCCGGGCGCGCACGCCAAGGCCGCAAAGGATATTAACCCCCTGCCCCCCCCCCGCCCTGGCTCTGTCATCCCAGTAATACAAGTGGATACGCCACGGTTAGTCGATCAACAGGTTACGTGCGGTGGCGTAAAGTGTGGGTACCTCCAAGATGTCTTGCCAGCATGCGAGAGTAGGCCAAAGTCCTCTCCACCAGGAGTGGCGTGAGCAGGCACTTGCAGCGGCTGACGTTTTTCCCCGCCGTTGAGTTTCAACATTTCACCAAAGGTCGATCCTCTCGCCTGTGCCCGCGGCAACGCGCGGGCAAATTTGCCGCGCCGTGCTCTCGCGTGCGCCATCGTCGTCGTCTGTGCGGTCGCCTCCATCCCCTGCCCCCCCGGTGGCGAGCGGCCACGCCGCGGCCGCCCGGGGAGACTGGGGTCTGGCGGGCCCCGGTTTAGATCACCAGCAAGACGACGCTCCCGACCCGCGGGCGAGCGACGTGGAGCCTGCTGAGCCCCTCCGCTGCCGAGCGCCGCGCGTGCCCCTTCTGGCTTTTGTGACGAGTCCCGCGGGGTGCGTGGCAACTTGCAGCTCTGTGCGTTTGTAGACAACCGGTAGTTTGCTGCGACGATGCGTCGATACGTCGCGCGACGTACGATCCACGTGTCGTCGGTCAGCGGCGGGCTGTACTTGCAACCCGCCGGTTCCATTCGATCTCCAGGCGGCGGCGGCAGTTGAAAACAACGGTGCAGGTTTCTTGTCAAAAATAATCCCGCCCCGCTCCACCTCCTCTTGCGTCTGTCTGTCGCGCAGTACGAGTGGGTGCTTCACCGCAGGTCACGTGTGCAGGGGTAACAGTGTGAGTACTCCCAGCTATTCAAGGACGTCCGGCCAGTGTGGAAGAGTAGGTCAAATACCTCTCTGGGGAGGAGGCCCTTCTCTCACCAGCGATATCCGCAAGTAATTGCAGGGTTGCGCCTTTTATCTTTTTTTATTATTATCGCGGGATAAAATCGTATCGCCCGTTCATCAAAATATCATTGTTGATTATCTTTACAATTTTGTTTTAATTTCCTCAAAAGGTATTCGTCAACAAGTACGATATCATACGTTACAAACCAATTAACATCCTTGCATAAAGTTAGCGCTTTCCAAAAGGCGTCCCGGTGCAAGTGGCAGCGTGGCGTTCACGATGCCATCGGTTGTTTCTAGCACGGCCGTTCATTTCATGGTTCACTCGTATCGCGTGCGCAACTGACAGCATGTGCTCTGCAAGCATTACACTTTGTAAAGTTGCGCTGATTGTTCGGCTTATTGAGCAGCCCCAGGTTGAGCGAAATGCAGCTGAGGAACTTTGAAGTCAACTTCACATTCGGACTGGACGTGGAGCAAAATCACGACGGCGGTGCCACGCGGCCTTGCCCGGTGACGCCGACATCGCGACGGTCGTCACGACCGAGATCGCCGTACCGTGAGAAATGACATCGCGGTAGGGGAGGCTGGGTGTGCCGGCTACTCCCCTGGTGTTGGCGTTAAACCCGGCAACTGCGGGAGACTTGATCGGTCACTGCGTTCGCAAACCCGCGGCGTGACCGGCCACGTCGCGCAGAACGCGCCCCCCAACCCAACCCAACTCGGAAGCTCAGCGGGGTTGTTGGTCCCGGACGGCGCTCGGAAGACGGCGTGACCGCCGTGCGCGCCTGGGTTTGTGTGCGCGGCTGTGGAGCTGCGCTGCCCGCTACCCATCGAACGTTGGGCCGACGTTGGGCACGTGGTTGGAACCTTTGGGCCCAACGTCGGCTCAACGTTGACGTGCGGTTGGAACCGTTGGGGCCAACGTTGACACGTGGTTGGTCCCATTGGCGCCAGCGTTGGCTCGGCGTTCCACGCTTGCTGGGTACGTGGCAGTCGGCGCTAGGCGGTTCAGCAACGCCGTCGTTGTACCGCGCTTCTACGCTCCCACGCCTACGGCCCTCCGCCTTCACCAAGCCGCGTTGGGTGGCAGCGTGCTAAAATAACAAGGAGCGGCTTTAACCGATGCACGTAGTGCGGCCTCCCGTGCGCCGTAATGACCTTGCGCGAGCGGTATTGGGTGCGTGAACGCGCGTGCAGGTGACCCGCTCGCCCCTCTCCCGTGTTGGAGGCGTCGAGGTCCGCCTCTGGTGCGCGGTGGCCCCCACAGCGGCCCCACAGCGGCCCCACAGCGGTCCCACAGTGGCAGGGCGCAGGACCGTGGTTTTGTTGCAGACGTGCGCGCGTGCAGGACAGTATTGTAGGCCGGCGTGGATGTGTCCATAAGTTTTGTTGGTGTACCGCAGTCGTTGTTGTTGTCGTTCGGTGGTGGTGGTGGAGGAGGTGCGGAACGCCACGGCACCGCCCGAGGTGGTGGTGGTGGTGGTGTAGTGGCGGTGTGAGAGGTGCGGAACGAGGCTTCTAGAGGCACAAACGCGGCTGCTATCCTGTTACAGTCGCTGTCTAAAGAGGGCAAATTAAATCTGTTTGGGGGGTGGGGGGGGCATCTGTCCGTAGTGGGTGATGTAATGAATGTGTGTGCTGTGCAGGTGAGGTTTTTCTCAGTGTTAGTGGCCATGTGGTGCTTGTGTGTGTGTTTTGTGTGTGCTGTGTCGTGTATGCTGTGTTTATGCCGCGTGTGTGACTTCTCGTGTCTATTCAGTCGAGAGCGGCGACTCGGTGGTTGGGGCACCGCGCTACCAACCCGGCAGTCCGAGTTCAATTCCCGCTCGATGTCAGATATTTTAACCGGTCCTGGGCCTCTCCTAGGTCGACTCGGCCTTCAATGAGTACCACGTGTGTACACCTGAGCCAGGGGTGGGGAACGTGCGGCAATCATTTGGTGGCCCTGCCAAGGCAACCGCAGGCGGGACTCGAAATTCAATAAATCTAGGAGAAAACCTGGAAAAGCAGTTGCGAGTAGCAACATCATCAATACCAGCTACTGTAACATCACACGCCTCGCCAAAGAGAAGCAGTTCCAGCCATCACATTAGGGGCGAGTTAATTAAATGTTTGACCAAATATAACGGGCCAATTTTTAAATTGATAATTTTGCATGGCCCGCGAATTATGTCATAAATATCCAAATGGCCCTTGGCAGAAGAAAGGTTCCCCACCCGTGACCTAAGCATTGGGGGGGGCAGCGGTGGCCGGGCGTGGTGTTGGCCACCCACCTCCTCGTGTGCCGTGCCGGCCTAAATTGGGTGCCCACTAACAACACTTGCCCCGACATCTCCGTTTAAGGCTACACGGGGGATCTTTGTCTTTGTCCTCTTTGTGTGCAAGGTGTGTACGCCGGGTCGTGCGTGTGGCACGTGTGTGTGGCTGCGCTGTGTCCTGTATGCACCAAGTGTTGTGTGCTCCTTGCTGTATGATCTGATTTCCCTGTCTGGCGTGTGTACTGTTGTGTGTACTGATGTGTGTGTGCTCGGTGTGCTATGTAGTATCTGAGTGGGTTGTTGAATCTGTGTGCTGTCTTGCGTGTCCTGTGATGTATGCCGGTCTGAATAGGTGCTCGCCGACAGCACTTGCCCCAATGACCTGTTAAGGCTATACGGGCCACCTTTTGCCCTTTGCTGCTATCGACTGCCTGACTCCTGTTCCCGTGATCGCGGACTCTCGCTCGCGTGTGTGTGTACGTGTGTGTGTGTACGTGTGTGTACGCGTGCGTGTACGTGTGTGTGTGTGTGTGCGTGCGTGTGCGGAAGGAAGGAAGCTTTTATGATGAAACGGTATTTATGAATTTTTATCTCGCTTGAAAAAGGTCATTTTTATTGTTGTTGTTGTTGACACGCGCGAGTGTCGTGTGGGGGGTTGCCGTGAGCTCTTGCCGACGTTGATGACCGAGTGCGTTGCTATATCCCCGTTAGCATCGTCGGGTTGTTGTTTGTTGTTGTTGATTGTTGTTAGTGCCGTCGTGCGGAATGACAGAGCCCTTGACACAATGAACACGACAAAGGTCACCCGTGTAGCCCTGCAGACTGGCGGGCCAAGTGCTGTGAGCGAGGAGCGCCCATCAAGGTCGGCACGGCACACGACGGGTGCAGTGGCCGGGACCACTCCTGGGCCGCCTTTGTCTCTCCCCACCCCCGCCGTGTACACCAGGGGACTCGTTTAACGCCGAGTCGACCTAAGAGTGGCCCAGGATCGGCTTCGATGTTCGTCACCAAATGTTGGGCCAGTGAGCGGGTGTTGGCGAGCCCAGGTTCGGCAGCGTGGGCGCGCTGACCACTACATGACCGCTCCCCAGAGCACTTGCCCCAAACAGCCTGCTGAGGCTACACGGGGAGCGGGGGGGGGGATCTTTGACACACACACACACACACACCGATGAACATTCCATGTTACAAACTTACAATGCAAATATAGTGGCGGCAAGAGATTTGAGATGAGCGCGCTCTCTTCGAGGTCACGTGTTCAAGGGGGTCGCGTCCATCCATGAGGTCTCCCTCCCCTCCGCCTCGTCTGCTCTGTCGTGTAAATAAAGCTGCGTCCTCGTCGTATATCTGTTGGGTCGGTCTCTGCGTGCGTGTGTAAGTGTGTGTGTGTAAGTGTGTGTAAGTGTGTGTGCATGCGTGTGTGTGTGTGTGTGCGCGTGTGTGTAAGTGTGTGCATGCGTGTGTGTGCGTGTGTGTAAGTGTGTGTGCATGCGTGTAAGTGTGTGTGCATGCGTGTGTGTACGTGTGTCTGGCTTGCAAATGGGCATCAGGCTAAAACATCTTTCTTTAAAACTGCTTTTTGTGTTTAGTTTATTGTCTGTCCCCCCACGCCTTCGATTAGCGCTGTGGGCTATGTACGGTGTGAAAGAAGTTCAACGTAAATACGGTGGGGGGAAGAGTCCCGCTCCACCGTGTGTACGGCTGTGATCGCTGATGTGTGTATATCCCCCCCCCCCCGAGTCATTTGCGGTGTCATTTTGGAATTTGGCAATCGGTGCATGGTGCCATCGCCACCACCACCACCTCCTTGGCCATCTCTCTCTGCCCAAACTCGGCTCAGGCTCTAAACCAGTCTGTAGGTTTACTGTGTCACTTATACAGGGCGCTTCCAAATCGTTTTAACACTTATATGGGACTATCGTTTTTAATGGAAAGAGAACGGATAATACAACACTCTAACCTGGTCACAAATGTCATGTTAATTGCTTCGAAAAGTTAAAGAGTCTCCACTTGTTCGCCATCGTTGTCAAATCGTTCCTGGAGTCTTCTCCAGGTGGCCTCCAGAGCCCGGCAGCAGCACGTGTCTGTGGTGGTGGTGGTGGTGGTGTTGTCGCAAATTCTCAGTGTTCATAACTTTTTTTACGCACCCTGTATCCTCGACTCCAACGACAGACACTGGTTATTTTGATATGTTGTGTATTACGTAATTCTGCGTCGAACCAGCAAACCATATCTAACGGAGAGGGCCCTTGCCGATATGGCCCAGCAGTTCGCCAGCATTGATGCAAGCAAGCCGTGGGGCCTCCTGCTTACGAGACACTGTGCGTTGAAACCGGCACAGGGTGTTGCTTGCATCGAAGTCAATGCTGCTGACGTGACGCACTCGCAGAAGGCTACCCGGGGCCCGACGGGTTGTGTGCTGTGTCATAAACAAAGTAATCTTTGGTTCTTTCGGTAAAGCCACGTAGGTAGAAAAATAAAACAAAAATAATAGATCACGACGTTTCGATCGCAACGCAAGCGGTCGTCCTCGGGCGGAAAAAATAATCCAGCTCGGTGACTTTACCGAAAGAACCACAGAGTATGGATTCCTGCAGTCACGAAAGCTTCAAATCAATAAAAAAAAGTACTTTCATGTGTTTTTTAAACGTGGAGAGACGGTCGTGTGGAGCCGATGAATTTGCTGCTTTATCGAACCGATAGACGAGGGGTGACCTGCAGCAGTACGCCACAAGAGGCCTCGCACCCCTGGCCACGCTCATCAGAGCCACTAGTCAAAAGTGGTTTCTCGCTCAGGATACTCATCCCCTGTTTACAGCCCTGCAAGGCCAGTGGTGGACATTCCACATTTCTATGGCGGGGGTGAGTATATCCAGAGGTTCAACCACCGTTATTGACTTCGCCACACAGTGGTGCTCATTTTTATAGGCCCCCGGAGGGAGGGAAGTGGGGATGATGAGCCGAGTCGACCCAAAATGTGAACTTGCAACCTTGCGATTGAGAGCCGCTCAGTCACACACCTCCCCCCCCCCCACCCCGGATATTCGGGTGCTCGAGGGGAATGTTTCTGACTGAACGCAGCAGCACCCTGCCACTCACTCCATCACCGCGCTCAAGTCACTAATGTCACTTCCAAGGGCCACCTCGTACTCGGGCCGACGCGCTCGTTACGCGAGTGCACGATGCCGCGGCGTGCGTTCCTTCACGTGCAGTTGCTCGCCAAAAGGTTTCTGAAAGTCCTGTTCGGCCCTCGGTCGGGACTAGATTCCGCACCGCCCCTGTCGACGCCTCCGGGCCGACCGTGCGGTGTTGGTCGACGCGCCCGACCAGGCCGACTGCACAGCAGCGTGCACTCTGGGCAGGCGATTTCTGTTCCAACAATCGAGTGGTGCTTTCCCGCTTGGAGGGAGCAGGCCACGACGCCGCTGGGCCGGCGGGCCGGCGGTCAGATCTGATAGACGACCTCATGGCGCTGGTCCTGCGAGTCGGAGCGCCGGCTCGGGAAGACGCTCTCGCGCACGACCTCCCAGCCGCGGCCCGACGAGCGGCTGGTGACGATGATGGTTGGCGGCTCCAGCTGCTGGCTCTGCTGCTGGGGCTGCGGATTGGTGGAGGAGCGCGTGAAGTGGCCGCCGCCCCCCGCTTCCTCGGCGCCGCTTGCCATGTCCTCGGCGCTGCCCCCGCGCCCCTCGCTGAACGCCATGGCGTAGCGCTTGACCTTGTGGATGGCGCGCTCGTTCCGATCTTCGATCCTGCAGCACGCCCAGCGGTCGCATTGAACACACGTCACATTTCATTGCGTATCTCGCGGTGCGCTTCATGCAGGTCGCGTACGACGGAATGCTCGGCACGTCGACGTAATCAAGAGTTTGGTGTAACCTGGCTGAAGGGAGCAAAGCTAAACCACCAGGATATTCGTCCAAAATGTTCCGGGTGTTGTCTCTCGGCAACCCGCGGCACCGCCGATAGTGGCCGCGCACGCACCGGTACCAACCGGCGCGGTGAACGAGGTGTGGTGCGTAAGGTGCGGGTCGCGGTGCCAACCGGCGCGGTGCACGGAGTGCGGGTCGCGGTGCCAAACGGCGCGGTGCCAAACGGCGCGGTGCCAAACGGCGCGGTGCCAAACGGCG
>JAAXLI020002314.1:0-13921 GCA_014621495.2 Entosphenus tridentatus | reverse complement strand
ACCGAGCAACCCAACGTTCCTACCAGCTCCCTCCGCAGGAATGTGTTATCTAGATTGAAAACTAATTTCTTTAGAACTGCTTTGTGTTTAGTTTATCCTTCCACGCACCTCCGATTATCATGGTTGGCTACGTACAGTGCGAAAGAAGTTCAACATACATATATAACAGAGCATGTAGAAGATAAGGAGGGATATTGACTTAAAGCTTTCTTTGGGTCTTTCGGTAAAGCCACGTAGAAAGAAAATAATAATACAAATATCATGGCGTTTCGATCGCAACACAAGCAATCGTCATCAGGTGGCATTGAAGCGGCTGAAGAGGCTGTCATGTTATCTACATGTTCCCAATAAAATGTAGACATTTTTTCCTGTCAATGTTAAGTGTGGTTGCAAGAGAGTCTTGTCTAAATTGTCTAGTCAAATCGGAAAAATCTTATTCTCTCTGAGATCAGGGCTAGGCCGGCTCTGAACAAAATCCGTTTAGCATGAGGAAAAGTGACAGCAGATGTTGGTAAAATCTTCTCTACGGGGAGGGTTTCCACACAACTATTAGATCTTTTAACAAACATCGAGACAGAAAGGCTCATCTGATGGAGTCGATGACTTTTCTGAAGAAATGCCGCGACACTTCTCCTCATGCTAAACGGATCTTTTTCAGGGCCGGCCTAGCCCTAATCTCAGAGAAAATAAGGAGAGACATACAAAGGAATGAAAATACAAAACCAAACATAGAATTCAAAACTCTGTAAACCCATGAGGAAAAGAAAGAGTAAATACAGTTTAATGGAACAGAAAACAATGAGATTTAAGAAATCATAGCAAGTAATAGGAACATGAAAGCAGCTAAAAGGAAGACGATTGATCAATTTAAAAGAAAAACCATTAGAGAGCAAGACAGGATGCTATAATGATTGCACAAATCATGAAATTAGCATAGGAAGCAGATCTTATGAACAAAGGTATTCATATACCCCAAGAAACAAATAATGTTTAAGGTGAAGAGGAACATGTTCCAGATCTGACACTTGAAGAGGTAACCATCATGGGCATCATGAGAAAAGATGCTGAAACAAAATTCAGGGACCTCTTTACTAAATGTTTACAGAGACATTAAATACCACAATCAAGGAATGGATGTAACGCTTGTCAAATGGACTGATGACTCCTCTGTGGACGCCTGTGAAAAAGAGCTTCAGCTGAAATTTCGATTTAAAGCTTTCGTGACTGCAGGGATTCATATTCTTGGTTCTTTCGGTAAAGTCACGTAGGAGGGAAATAGGAGGACGGCTGCTTGCGTTGTGGCCAAAACGTCGTGAGAATGTAATTGTTTTATTTTTATCATTTTATTATTTCCCTTCTACGTGATTTTACCGAAAGAACCAAGAATAAGCTTCAAGCTCATTGGGTTTTTCCGACTTAAATAAAATATTGATGTCTATGTCTCAATCACTATTCAATTCAAAAAGAGAGGCAAAACTTACTTGAAAAATTACAGAACCATTATAATCTTAACACACATAACACATTCCTGCGGAGGGAGCTGGTAGGAACGTTGGGTTGCTCGGTCAATGGCCAGGGTCAACGGCGGCGTGGTGTATTCCGCAAATATGCCCGACGGTGAGGGCGGGCACAAGCCGGCGTGAGTAGGTTAAACGTTGAGTTTTATAAGGGCACCACGGGGTGACCAGCCCCTCACTCCCACCCAGCCCCTCCCCACCCAGCCCCTCCCCACCCAGCCCCTCCCCACCCAGCCCCTCCCCACCCTCCCCACTCTCCCCACCCAGCCCCTCCCCACCCTCCCCACTCAGCCCCTCCTCACTCTCCCCACCCAGACCCTCCCTCCCCACCCAGCCCCTCCCTGCACGACGGACGGACACAATAATCCCCTGTGGGCTGGTGGAACCAGTGGGTTCCTACCTGTATAAACTCTTCATAAATATCAGAGAAGTGACCATTATCCATTTAATGGCCCACTGGCAATGATAGCATACCAGATTCAGATAAACACTTTCAAAAATTTTACATTATTGAATGATTGAGAGTATATAGATCTTGGCGGACACACTGGCCTTATGTATTTAAAGTGGACCAGTATCAACATTGTAAACAATGTGTCTAAAAATTTAGCTTTCCAACTATTACCTGCCATGACTCATGGATTAAAAATATGGACACTTGCAGAAGAACATGAAACACAAATCTGAAACGTTTTTCAAAATACTTGTATATATGGATGCCGCATATTACGCTGGGAGACACAGAAGAAAATCGGAGAACAAATGCTAATTACAGACACCATTTGCAAATGAAGAAAATCAGTGTGTGTTTCTGCATGACACACCACGGCTAGCAGTGATGACAGCAGGTGAACCAGACTACTGACAGAAAACACATAAATTACTTTGACATTTTCAAAAAATCACAAATCACTCAATAATTCTTGCATTTGCAAGCCTTTTTGTCAATCTACAAAACTGATGCGTGTATATTGAATGGGTTGCACTGTTCACAATAACCAACGCAAGTAATATATATTAAAATGAAGTTAACAGAGAACACGGTTAACAAAGCATTAAAAAGGCACTCAGAAACCAGGGGTAGCCAGTGATCTAGTGAATTATGAGTGCCTGCGAATGTTCAAAAAGTCTTCCCTTCAGCACCATAAACAGTTCCAAATAAATGTTTTACATTCTAGATTTGAAGCTTTCGTGACTGCAAGGATTCATATTCTTAGGTTTTTTCGGTAAAGTCACGTAGGTTAAAAATTCAAAAAAGTAAAATAAAATAAAAATCACGACGTTTCGGAGGCAACACAAGCTTCCGTCTTCAGTCTATTCTTAGTCTGAAGCCTAACCTTACCATATCAATAGAAAGTGTACCGTACTCGGCTCCTTCCCCTCTCCAACCATTATATATACGGAGTGGTAGCTCTTGGAATCTCTCATTTACTTGATACAGCTGTCTTGACTGTGACGGTTCCAAATGTTTTACAACAAAAAATCCAAAAGCAAAACACTAACCAATCATTTACAAAAAATACACAACACAATGATGTACTGTCAATAATCCAGTGTCTCGGTGCCCAAACGGGCATGGGATATCGCTCACCTCCACATGGTGGTCCTGAGCCAGTGGAAATTCCACATTTTAAGGTGAATAATCTTTTTCTCTCTAGCTCTCTGATGTATGTTCAGGTCCTAATACATGCTGTTTCAACACCGTATCTGATGGTTTTGCTGCACATGCTTCTTTCTCAAGGAGCTCTCAAACACATGAAGTGTAATGTCTCAAATAAATATCTGTGCCATACAGCAAAACTGCAAAAAAAAACGTGTACAGTAATCTCTCTTTCTCCATCAATCTCACTTCTGGAAAAATATTCCTGTCCATGATAACGATGATGGCGATGATGTACTTGGTTGACCCCAGCCTCGAATTTTAAAACGAACAACCTACTCGCTGTGATCTGAAGGATCTAGCCACAGTGCCACCTGGCCGGATTTATGAATTTACGAGCAAAGCGATCTACTGTAATATAATCAACTTTAATACAGTGAAAGCCATGATGTTGTATGAAAGCAATATTTATTGTTTTATGTACTTGGTCACATGCCAGCCTCATATATAGTTTGTGGCAATGTCCTGGTGAGCTGCTTTAGTCGTCAGCTAAAGAATTGAGGCCATGAAGAGTAAGTAAACCCTTCCTGAATGCCTTTCTGCAGATTGAGTGGCCCTCGGTTTATTTTCAAGCTCGGTGGCTGCACCATTGTCACAAATTAAATGTGTTGCCTTACATGCTGTAACACGTCCGTGAGCAATGAGCGAAATGCTTTATAGAAATTAAATTAAATATATATATTTTGACCTATTAATGTGGAGCATGTAAAAAAAAAAAATTTGCGTTGAATAAAAAGAGTTAAGATTAAACTGCATGAATCAACACAATTCCCTGCGTTGCTTGTTAATGGCTAGACTTCGGAAAAGAAAACATATATAATAAAAATCGTGCATCTGGTATGATTCTATAATCATAAACAAAGTTCTGGATTTCAATAAAGATAGCGAATCATATATATTTTTTTATCCCACTTGCACAGACATCTCATCACAACACTGCTTGAACAACATCAGAGCCTCTAGACTTTTTCATTATGTGCATCATACTAAAGTGATGCACCGTATATTCAAAAAAGGGTGTAAATATTACTCCGAAATAGCTTTGCTATCAAATGCAACGCAACAAGGACAGGTTAACCTTCCCCATGAGGATAAATAAATGATATCATCCCATGGATGGCTCACTCCTGTTCAAAATAAGTTTTAAAAAATCTTGGCCCACACAACAAGCGACCAAAGGACAATGCCCACACAACCCAACATGAGAGACTGCAGGCTCCCCTTTTCCACTCACCCATCACCTTCAGTGGCTAAAAATAAAACGCTCCATTCCGCAGCCTCCCTGTATTCTCACATAGAGCAAGCTCAACCTCTTGTTTTGGTTGCAAACCTGTGGTTGGCAGTTTGCTGGATGGTGTGTGTTAAACACTACGGTCTCACCAAATGTTGGAACACGTACAGAGCAGTCATTATCAACCGTGATGTTATCCACTGCTGGATGAAGCCATCCCCAAACCACCGCCATATCTTACGGCCCCGCGATGTAACGAACCATAACGCACCAGAGCCACGAAACGATTTCTCTGCCCTATCTCCATGGACGATGCGGTTTGAAAGTAGATTAAAAAAAAGCTATTCAACAATCAATTATGACTGTACGCACACTAAAGTGACTGCCCTAGTGGCAATGTCAAATTGGGACGGGGCTGACAGGCGATCACTATGTCCATGAATTTGAAAGCGTCAATGTGTTTTTTTTTTACTCCACACCAAGACGCACGGCACATGCACGGTGAGTTGAATAATAAACCAAGCACAATTAAAATTCAAATATTTATTGACCCACCTACCCCAAAACACACTGACATTAACAACGGGTGCAGCACGTTGAGTTGTCTATCACTACACAATGTACGGGACATGGTATTCATCGAGTCTTTGTGTAGTAGAGACCTCGCACATTACAGCAACACACACGAATGACAATGCGAAAGAGATGTCTACAGGAGCATCCCGTAATGTACGAATCGCTTGCTATAATGAATGGATCACATTAAACAAGCCAGCATCCACTATACATTGAACATATATTGCAGTACAATATTAATATTACAAATGATTAAAATCAATTAGTGGTGGTGCATAGCACGGCACAATATAGCCCAATTTTAAGCAAGGTAAACACGCATGGATGGATCGTACAGGGGAAAAAAATAGCTCTTAAATGTTTTTACATAATTTCAGAATCACTTACACAAGATTGCCGTCCTGCTTCCATCACGGCTTAGCTTTGTTGCGCTGGGAAATTCGAGAAATGCACTGTATGGTGCACGTCTTCTCCTTCTCTCAAAGACGCGCACACACACACACACGAGCGACGATGTGACCGGCACAGGAATGACCTTGCCGCATCCAGTGGGCTGCTTGTGGACAAGCCGGATTGGATGGTTTCATCCTCCCTGCTCCAACACAGAAAGCACACGTATCCACACCACTCACTGGCCCAAGCCAATGTGCAAGGTGGCTGAACACCGAATCCTAGAGGGGGAAGTTCTGTAAACAACTGCCTGCTGCTCCACACGCATCTCTAATATGTTGATGCAGCATACGAAGGTATATAATGACCCAAATATACCCCAGTCAAAGTCCTTGTGCAGAATGCAGCATACGCAGCACATTAATCAGAAAGCAATGCTTCAACACCCCATAAGCACGGCTGATATACAGGCCTTTGCTATTTTTAGTTCTACAGTATTAACGTATTATTGGTTGGCGAGGATGAATCTACGCTTCATATCATTTGGGTATGCTGGGGCTGTACCAAGATGGGGCTTATGTACAAATAGACTTGGTTGATAAAAAAAAATGAAAGGATGCCTTGCGGCTCATTTTCACAAAGCTAGCATTGATGTAGTTGGGATTCTATCATTCCCAAAGTCTATGGCAAAGAATACTTTTAAGATTGAATGATGTTCATTTCATCCCAAGGGATCCATTCGTTAATGAATAGCATTCATACAGAAGAAGAGAAATTAGATTTTTTTGTTCTCGACAATGGCTGCATATTGAAAATAAAGAAACAATCGTTATTTTACCTTACAGTCTTACACTCAAATCTTTATTTAACGTGGTATTATAACCAACACATTTCAGAGTACCAAAGAATCCTGAGAAAAGGAACCTTTTCAACATGTTCCAAATTTCATGGAAAAAGTCATCAGAAGTTCACATGTTAGGAAGCACTTGGTTATTTCCTCTTTCAAGGGATGCATCTACAAAGACTGTACACAAGGCTGCTACTGCTATCAGATTTCCGCATATCTTCACACAGAACAGCAGCGTGAGGTTGCCAAGCTACGTTATGTAATTCCCAAGCACATACTTGATATTGAGCCGCTTTGCGAAAGACACTGCATTGTCAGTCATACAAATTAAATATGCAAGTCTTAAACTCTGGACAACTAGTACATTAACATAATTTCCAAGAAAAGTATCTTCGTGATTAAGACATTATATGTAATGAATATTTAGCAATACTTATTGATGATGTAATGTGATTTATAGATGTAATTTAATGTTTTAAAATCTCAAATCATACATCTGACATAGTGCATATCAGGAACCAGAGTGAACCTACTTTTATAACAATTAAATCCAAGGAATTTACAAGAACTTGGGCTTAAGCAATAATTTCAATATATTCTTTTGCAGTTTCCAGACTTTGTGAACAGATAAATAATTAAATATGTAAAACAGGTAATTTTATAGAATAATTACGACAAAAGTCAAGTAACGTCCAATTAAATGCTATTTTAAAGTGCTGTATATGAAATATCTTAATTTTAAAACAATACTCAGTAAAAGTGAAGTCATAGTATCTCCCTTGTCAAATAAATGTTCGTTTTTGCTCATTTAGATTGACATTCCGAAGCCAGCAGTGGAAATTACACATTCCGATGGTGGGGCAAATCTCTAAGTGTGGGTATTGATGACTTCTCACCAAGTCTAATACTGAAACGTTAACTGTAATGCAGGTTAAGGACTTTAAGCACAGTACCACTCAATGAGGTATGATTTGATTTGTGCATCATTAAAATTGATATATTACAAAAACAAAGTAAAGAACTGCTCCTATCCACAGTTACCCACAAATTAACTTCTCTTATCCACAAGTAAAAAAAATTGTGGATAACCAAGGGCAATATAAAAATTGTAAAAGTATGAATTTGCCACGGGACTTCACTTACTCGGGGAATAATTACAAATAGGAGGAAGTATGCGCAGTTACTGTCGAGAAAGGGGCTCGTCAATACCCATGGATAAACGGTGGAAATTAGGAGCCATTTGGCACGTGACTCCATTTTATACTTGAAAAATCACAGATGAGTAGAGTGGCATTTCAGGAGCTGTGGGGGTGCTCGTCTCACTTCAGATAATTATATAATAGGGTGGCGGATACGAGGAGTTCTGTATAAAATATAAATACACGTACATCAGTTTTTCTCATTGTCTTTGTCAGGATTTAGTGTCAAATGCTCAAGTCAACAGATAGAGGGCAGAAGTGTGCCCTGGTCGTCGGTCCTTTATCAACGCCACTAAATAAATTACTTGCATAACCCAACACCTTTTTGGCTTCAAACGGCAGAGGTCTCACACTCAAAGCTCCATTAACCTAATAACATATAGGGCACATTCCCAGAGTTATGCTGCTGCAAGAAGCCCACCTGATAGCATTTACCAATTACCCCCCAATTTCACCATTCTGTTACTATTTTTGTTCATGCCCCTTTGAGGCCAAGGGCCACAGCACCCATTACTCCAGCACTATTATTTATATTATTTAGTGGACACATTTCCTGTACCGTGCAAAAGCATTGTGTTTATAAATGCAACCTGTTCAAGGTGCATGGTCTTTCGGCTGAAATGTGGATCAGCAAACTTCACGAGGAAAAGGTGCTTTTGCATTTTCATATTGACCTTTCCATGGCAACTATGTGAGCAGCATATGCTGAATGCGTAAATGACGTGCGACATTTATATTAACTCAGAGCCTCGGTATTGAGCAAATAGTGTTTTTTTATTAAATGTAATATGTTATGGTTAGCAATATACTTGGAAAAATGTAATTAAAAACAACTATTGCACTCCTAATATTTAGCATATTTACTACTGTACTCGTAATACTCAACATTAATATACATGTGAAACGTTATTGCGGCAAAGGAAATAATCTTCAGTTGACCAGCAATGACCTGAATAAACACACATCAGCTAGTACTCATTTTGATGCAAAGCTTAAAGTAAATTTTCCTTTTTTTACATTTATTGATTCCACAATTGTTCAGTCCGATTCAGATGTTTATATATAGAACAAAGAACTCTCCCTTTGCTACGGATACTCAAAGCACCTGGCAATTATGGCTATTTGAGCAGGAAATGCAATGGAAATTTGAGGCAACAAATCAATAAGTTTAAGTGATTAAATGGTTTAATGGAATCGGTTATCTCGCATTATAGTCAATGGGAGTGACATTTCTTGATGAATTGTGTTTTTGATTTGCATTATGATCATAAGACTTGATCAATCCACAGCTCAATCAAGGCATCTCCAGTCCGTATCAATCCCTCACGTTAGTTTGATATATCAATGAAAATAGTAAGCGGGCACACCGATTTCATCCCTCCATCTTACTGGTGGGCACCTTCGTGGGCATGCTCACTGCTTTGGCTTCCATATTCGACCACAGGCAACCATTGCTTCGAGTAACATGTTCTGTGGAAGCCAACTTTTTAACAGTAAATAGGATGTCTCTAACTTGTATATGTTATCTAATCATCGTGTTCACCAATTATGTCTGTAATTCCAAGCATACGTCTTGTCGAACTTTTCAGCTTAAGTTACATTTTCTTTGTCAATGTCCATATTTTTTTCATCCATGTCATAACAGATACTATGCACTTATTAAACACGTTCTTACGCACACATTGGTACAATACTTTCCAAACCCACTCCAATCTGCTTTTTTATGCCAAGTTCATTCATACCGGCAGAATATGTATGAATACCTAAGACAGTTACTGAATGCTATATGTTTATATACTTTTAATCACAATAATAATGCAAAATATACCCATTCTCCTTGAATTGTTTGAAGAAAAATATCGATCAATGTACCCAAAACAATCTACATATTCATTTATATCAATACCAACGCAGTACCACCAACTACTTTGTTCAAATGGATCTAGTGTCCTCAAAACCTCGCCCTACAGCATGGAATACGACTGTACATCTTTCCTGCCGGGTTGTCATGTATTAGGTTCAAATAGGATACGTAACAATCCTATAAAATTACATCCAAATGAACCGAACGCACTCTGGAAACACAAGGAGTTTGCAATTACCTATTATAATCACTCAGAAATGTCTGTCCATCCCGAACGTGACGTCACTCCACATGAGGCCCACCCCCCGCGTTACGTCACCCCACATTAGGCCCACCCCCCTCATTAATATTCATAATTGGATGGATTTTTACACAAACGCAGAGGAAGGTCGAGCTTAATTAAATAATTTATTACGCAGTCGCTTCAAATATGACGTTTCTTTACAGAAAGTGACGGTAACAGTGCTACATCCGTGCGTGACGTCACTGCAAAAGAGCCCCCCCACCCCTCATTAATATTCATGCCGCATGGAAATTTACACTAACGCACAAGGTCGTGCACTCCACATGTCGCACCCCTCCCCTCATTAATAATCATGAGCGGGTGACGTCACTCCACATGCCGCACCCCTCCACAATAACCATGAGGGGGTAACGTCACTCCACATGCCGCACCCCTCCCCAATAACCATTAGCGAGTGACGTCACTCCACATGGGGCAACCTCCCCCTCATTAATAATCATGAGTTGAGCAATTTTGCTAAGAATATTTCAGATTTACTGCAATATACACCCGTCCTTGTACGGGCAAAAAAGCTAGTGAACTATATGCCCCTTTGAAGGGTACTGTGGTTTTAATAAACAACAGGACGAGGTTTATGTACTCTTGACATTATCCTGCCTTCAAACCCTCTTTGATTACATGTATTAAGGGGGCTGAGATTACATCCAAAATGTTTCATAATATACCACTAATCTGCTGTTCCATTAAAATATGTATTTTAAATGAAACCAGCTTACAGAATAGAGTGCACAGGATCGCTGTAAAAAAATCGTAGTTATACATTGGCAAACTAAGATGTCAGCAACAGGGCATGACGGGATTACTTTCTTAAAATACAGCTTAAGGCAACAATGTCGATTTTTATTGCAATATTTGAAATGCCACAAGAAAGTATTTGATATACAGGATATATTTTTGTACACATATCCTGGCAATGATGACGTGACAGAAAGCAGAGCTGCAGGTACAGGTGTTGTAATATTTACTCAGCAGGCTTGAGAGCGGTACAACAGCATCCTGTAGTCGCGTATTCATAATTTCTATGGGCTCTGCAACACATGCACTCACTACGGTGTCTGACTGCGTCATTTGGGTATTAATAGCGCTTATAGAAAGCAACATTATTCAAGTATTGTGGTACATTGACATCTGCCACACACACACTGGAGGACAATATAACAGTGCTGCCTATGACCACATTATACAGCATGCATCCGATCTCAGAAGCTGATCAGTGCTTGGATGGACAACCACAATGCACAGCAGGATGTTATAGGCTGTGGGACTACGTAGAAGTGCAAGAAAAATACTGGACTCCTATGCATCCACATATATTCTCCCGGCCTTTAATCCACACTGATCAGCGTGGTGAATGGTAAAATAACCCCTTTGACTCACAGCATGGGACGATGCTCATCCATCAGTGAATTGACAAAGGGCTGTAACATGTGCATACCAGCAATGCATATACTCTATAGTAGCACTTTATCTGTATATTGTAGAGTATATGCAACAGTGGGTATGTATATATATACAAACACCGCAGTAGATTTATACAATATAATACTCTAGTATTATATACACATGCAATATCTAGTGTACGGTACGTTGTACAGGTCTCACGTGTCCAAAAAACGTCACAAAGAATTGTCACAAACAATCGATTGCGTACCATACATATGCACGTATACAATCCGTTGACACGAATAAAGTGGACGTACAATGATTTATGACACACACACACAGCAAAGTCAAGAGAGGGCACAAGAAAATACAATACCTGTGACAAGAAGCAATGTTGGTTGGGTCTACGATTCCAGTCATAAGACATCATCGGAGAACCAGTTAACATTTCATGATAAAAAACAAACGAACACAACGGCTGTCCCTAACCCTACAACAGCCCAACCCCGACGAACCTTCAGAATAAAGAGGCCAAGATCTCACACTCCTCCACGGCCCAGAATATGAACTCCCATTTTAGGGTGGTTTTCTAAGTTTAATTTCAATGAGGTTCAGGAGAGCTGAATGACTGATTGTAACGTTAACTGGCCAACAGGGAGCCACACTCACTGGGCAAAGTTGATAATTAGAATGTAAATTCCCCAAGAGTGGTGTGCCACACTATGGGAATATGCAACGCTCATGCTGGGTTTCAGTAACCACCAGGATGACCCCCAAACCCACCACGGGATCATGACATTCGTGTTTAATCACACAGCATGGGGATGTACACTCACCATGGGCTATGATGTTAATTTGTATTTCACTCAAATGTAATACTCACCACTGGTGTTTGCTAATGTATCATTCATCACACTGTGAGCCATTCGACGTGTGCTATGAGGAAGGGTCATTGCCTAAAACGTCACCTCTTACATATATTTTTTTCCTTTTAAAGCGAATACGTACTATACAACACGAGCCATACTGTAGCCCACACTTAGCATTGCTCACGTAAACTTAACCAAGCAGCGGTCCACACTTACATATTAAAGTTAACCACACTGCCAGCAATGCGCACCATGGGAACATACCGTCAATAGTATCATGACAAATTAACCCTCTGGGAGCCATACTCACCATGCATAATATAATATTCACCACACTGAGAGCCACATCAACCCTGGGGCACATCGATATGCATCATTACAGTATAAGTATAACAGAAGACTACACTCACTATTAGTACTGTAATATGGGACACACTAAGTTACACCGTACCATGCACATCACAGCCCTTTTGCCAATCTACTGCTGGATGAGGGCTTTGCGACCAAGGTGTGGATCGTACAGTTGATTGACCACATGTCACCATGCTGGTCAGACGTGGGGAGCATAGAGGTATAATGCAACAATGGATTTTGAGGCCCTGCCCTCTGTTCCTTATGATCTTCTATAAAATCACTAACCACAAATACCATGGGTGATGTCACCAATGAGATTAACCACACGATCACCATGGGCAGTGCAACATTCGTAAAGAAAGTCATAACTTTACTAACACTGGATGTAAACCATGCATAATGGGGTATTGTGATAGTCATGCATTGACCATACATGAAGGTACAGTCAAACGCGGACAATGTTGATGTAACATTAACCATATATAGTATGATAATAGGTTTTTCCCCTTTTGGCATCCTCTGGTCTAACACCGTTTGAGACGAGGCTCAAAAGAAAGCTGTCTCTGGTGTGGACCAATCAGTTTCAAGGACAATGCATTTATTATCAGAGTATTATGTTTTATTATTATCTTTTATTTTATTGTTTTATTATTTCCCCTCTCTGTGACTTTACCGAAAGATCCAAGAATATGAATCCTTGCAGTCACGAAAGCTTTCAATCAAAATTTATCAGAGTATGTTTTTATTTTGCATTCTGACCACAAGCATTGTGGTTAATGCAGACACGATTCCTTGTCAAAGGTTTCACTTTGGTGTTTTAACATCTCAACACCTGTTTTGTTGCCAGAAAAAAGAGGGGGGTAACCTATTATCATATTTTGGTACTGACAAAGGAGGGCCCATGACATATACAGTATGTAGGCCACACTGAGAATGTGAGTAGTAATACTAATATCCATTGTGTGGCACGTGTTAAACACGGCGTGTTTAACATGTGCCAATATAGTACAGCACCTTATAAGGAAGGTGCTGTACTATATTGCTACACCTCCCATGGAAAATGTGGGTAGTGTACAGCACAGTGCAGTAATATCACTCAGTGTGGTCAATGTTCCATACCCACAAGGTAAATGTGATTACGTTTTGACAGCAGACCATTACATATTGCGAGTGGTTAAATTAACATTTCCCACGGTATTATTATACGTTCTTCAGACTGTTGTGTTCACCGAGACTATAATATAGTACGTCACCCACTGTGTGAACAACACAACAATTACTCGTGCCAATTGTGATCGATACATCCCTGCGTGTGACACGTGCCTGGGGCGGCAGCAGCTTGAACCGTGGGGACGGGGTGGGAGGCTTTCATCCAGCAGTGGAGACAGACAATGGGATGATGGTGATCACAAGCGGTACAAACCAATATTTGTGGCATACAACTGTGGTTGCTTTACCCTTAGCCAGAGTAACACGTGGTGAGTACTAGACAGTACAGGACAGCAATACCCCAATAGTGGTAGAGACCCATGGATGATGTTACATGTAAATACTGCACAATTACAATACCATTATATTTTACGTGCAAGGGCAAGATGCATGTAGAGGGGGGGCCATTGTCCAGCGTATCTATTGTGTTTATGTTATCCGCAGCGAGGATGATAATTATAGGTTAGATGGAGCTAAACAAAGAACAGCGTGTTACGGTGTGATCCGTGTGTGTGTGT
>JAAXLI020002313.1:0-13928 GCA_014621495.2 Entosphenus tridentatus | reverse complement strand
GGGGGGGGGCTGTGTGTTTGCAATGCTAAGGGGGCCTGTGTGTATGTAATGGTAAGGGTGGCTGTGTGTGTGCAATGGAAAGGGGGGCGGGGGCTGTGTGTGGGGGGGGGATGTCCAGGATTGCCCATTACCAGAATTCCTCACCACCAACACGCGGTTGTTTCAGGATTCCACGCCGGGGATTTTGGCTTAGCGATGGATTGCGCGATGAGCCAGAAGTGGACTCTTCCACTTCTCTCATCTCCACCTCCCCCCCGGGGCCCGGCTGCGAGTGGTCGCGTCCCGTGACGTCTGCGCGTCACCCCGGTCCCGTGGAGACACGGGACCGAAATAGACCCGACGCGGATTAATGCACTGGGAGGGGTGGTGGGGGTGGTGGGGGTTGAGGGGGTGGCTCCCCTGCTCCCCTCTCTCGCTCCCTCCCCTCCCTCCATCTCCCGTCTCCTACTCCCTCCCTCGGCCCCTCCCTCCCCTCTCTCAATCCATCGATCTATCCATCTCTCCCTCCATCACCGCATCACTCCAGCTCTCTCCACATCCCTCTCCATCCATCATCACCCTCTCTCACTCCCTCTGTCTTTCTCACTCCCCATCTCTCTCTCACTCCCTCTCTTATTTTTACGATCAGAGGAAACAAGAAGATGCTCGGTTTAGTCGGCACTTTGCTTTGTTCATTATTTCGTTTTGTTTAGTTTTTTAATGATTTTACGTATTTTCCCATTGTGAAACAAAATAAATCTGTGCTACTTACTTCGTAGGCACAAACATCAACACGAAGAAGCACACTCCTCCTCCTTACCCCTTCCCTATCTCTCTAACCCCTTTCTCTCTCTACCCCATCTCTATACCCACTCTCTTTACCCCCTCTATCTACCCCCTCTGTCTCTACCCCCCTCTCCCTACTCTCTCTCTATGTTCCCCCTGTTTTCTATGTCATTTTCATTTAACTACGACAAGTGCTGCACCTGCACCCATCACTCCTCGCAGTCCTATGGCCTCCAATGGCAGCTCATATCTGCATGCATAGCTCTCCGTCTTCTGCCACCGAGCACACGGCCTCCTCCAGTGCCCACTGCTCTGTGAATGCCGGCACGACATGGATCAACTGGCACCGACAAGAGCGCGGAAGATGCCCAGGCTGCTGGCCGGATGTTTTCCCTCCACGACCACCTTTCTCGCCCTGTATATGGCGAGCTTGGCGTAGCCGACGAGTTCGTTGACATGTTGGGATCCATCTCCCTTGGGGTGTCCAAAGATGAGAACCGTCGGGGAGAAGTGGAGGCTGAACCTTAGGAGGATGTTTCTAAGGACCTTGAATAGCGAGTCCAGGCTCTTGCACTCCACGTATTGATGCGCCACCGTCTTCACTTTACCGCGGAACCGGCACTCCAGGGACGTGTCGGTGAAGCGCGCCAGGGAGGCGTTGGTGGTGACGGTGCCGTGGGCGATGCTCCAGCTGAGGTCGCTGATGCGGTTTTACGTCGGGCTGGAGTAGAGTTGTCTCCAGAGGGGCCTCTCCGGAGAGATGCAGGGCAGGGCTTTCCTCCAGGCATGATCCTGTGGGTGAAACTGGACCATGTAGGAGTAGAGCACCTTCCTCTTTCCGTTTGCGAAGGCCACCTCTGGTAGGTCTTCCATCATGCACAGGTCGTGATCTGCCTTCGTTTATCGGCAGTGGCGACTGAGGGGTATGATGGAGAGCTCCGTGGAGGGGGGCCGAGAGGGGCCTTGTCATCCCCAATGCCTATGGGGGGCGTTCTCCCTTCTCACTCCCGCTCTCTCTCTCTCACTCCATCTCTCTCACTCTCTCTGTCTCACTCCCTCTCTCTCTCACTCCCTCTCTCTCACTCCCTTAGGAATCCCTGAACGAGATCGTCTGGATAGCCCTGTCATCCTGCAGGAGCTCCACACCGCTGTGAAAGGGCTCGCAGCTGGTAAAACCCCAGGGATTGACGGCCTGCCAGTTAAGTTTTATGCGGCCTTTTGGGATGAGCTTGGCCCTCCAGTACTGGAATTGTTGACGGAGAACCTGCAGAAGGGTGAACTCCCACAGAACTGCAGGAGAGCAGTGGTCTCCCTGCTGTCCAAGAAGGGGGACCTGCGCCTCATCGAGAATTGACGACAGACCTGTTCTCCACCTGAGGACGGCTGCTTGTGTTGTGGCCGAAACGTCGTGAGAATTATTTTATTATGTTTTCTTTTTATTATTTTATTATTTCCATTCTACGTGACTTTACCGAAAGAACCAAGAAAATTGATGACCCGTGTCCCTCTTCTGCGCCGACTACAAACTCTTCTCCAAGGTGCTAGCAAACTGTCTCAAGACAGTGCTGGGTCAGCTGATCCTGCCGGACAGTCGTATTGCATCCCCGGCCGGTGCTTATACGACAACATCGGTACGGTCAGAGACGTAATCTCCCTTGCGGAAGCACACAACATGGACTTGGGCCTCCTCTTCTTGGATCAGGAGAAGGCCTTTGACAGGGTGAGCCATGAGTACTTGGATAAACTCCTAACGTCGTTCGTCTTTGGCCAGGCCTTCATCTCGCACGTTAGGCTCCTGTACACGGGCACATCCAGCCTCTTGAAGATAAACCAGCGGCTCGGCACCCCTTTCCCTGTGACGAGGGGGGCTGCTGTACACTCTGTCCATTGAGCTACTGCTATGCCACCTGAGACGAAATCTATCTGGCTTCAAGGTCCCGGGACCTGAGAATGTGGTTGTCAGGCTCTCGGCTTACGCAGATGACATATGCGTCGTGCTCAATGACGCGCATGACATCTCCGCGTTCTGCCAGGTGGTTGCACTGTACGAGAGGGCCTCCTCCGTCAGGGTCAACTGGGCTAAGTGCGAGGCCCTCTGTGTATTTGGGGTCGCGAGGCGGCGTTCGCTCTGTGATCCTCCCAGGAGGAGTCAGTTGGCAGGCCGACGGAGTCAAGTGCCTAGGGGTTTGCCTGGAGAAACCACACGTTGCTCTGAACAACTGGACTGAGTTGGCTGACACAATCGAGGCTAAATGACTGACATGGGCACGCCTCGCTCCACAGATGTCCTTTAGGGGCCGAGTGCTCATC
Source organism: Entosphenus tridentatus (assembly GCA_014621495.2). Classification (NCBI taxonomy): domain Eukaryota; kingdom Metazoa; phylum Chordata; class Hyperoartia; order Petromyzontiformes; family Petromyzontidae; genus Entosphenus; species Entosphenus tridentatus. The sequence continues at coordinate 10,853 of JAAXLI020002313.1, read as the reverse complement.
GCTAACACCCTGGCAGCATCCGTGCTGTGGCACAAGACCAAGGCCCTCCAGCTTCCTGCTTGGCCACTCACCAGAGTCAACCACTCACTCGCGCACTTCGTCTGACATGGGAAGCACTGGCTCAGGCCGGGGGTTCTTTGTATGCCATTGGGTGAGGGTGGCCAGGGTCTGGTGGATGTCGCCGCCAGGGTCATGAGCTCTACACTCTTGGCCGTCAGGCGGCTGCTGTACGACCGGGCAGATCTACCCTGGAAGGAGCTCTTCCTGATGGACCTGAGCCTGGTCGACTACACGAGGCTGCCAGCTTATCACCAGAGCCTTTTGGACGCGTGGCGGGAGCTTCGAGTGGAGCAGAACGCGTGCGCACTATGACCTCGCACAGTTCCTGAACGAGCCCTTGTTCTGCAATGGCCTCTTCCAGGGCATCAGAGGAGAGGGGACCCTGGTTATATGCCTCACATCAGTAGGGCTGCAGGCCCACCAGCGCAAGTGGAAGACTGCAGCTGAGATCGCCAGCACCGCGGGACTCTGCTCCATGCTCCCCGGGGATAAGTTGGTGCGAGACGTCGCTCCGCGCCATGAAGGAGCTGCGCCTGAAGCTGGAGGTGCCGGGGGATGATGGGCCCCCTTCTCCTCCTTCCCGGAGTTGTGCTTCTCCTGCACGCAACCCCCTAGCCACAGCAACTCCGAGATGCTACTGAAGCTCCGAGGCTGCATGAACGTGCCCCTGAATAGCGCCCCAAACAAAGCGCTCTACACGTGATGTGTCAAGGTGCTGCATTCCCGGTACCTGGCCGACCCTCCGAACACAACACAACCATTTCTCTCCCTCATCGTGGCTGCCCCCCCAGTGGAAACAAATGTACAAGTCTCCCGTAGCCAAACGCTGTGGTGACTTCCAGTGGAGATTGGCACACTGGACGTTTCCATCGGCCGTGTGGCTCAGCCGAATCTCACCAGGGGTAACATACTTGTGCATTTCCTGCGGTGGCAGGGAGGATCTGCCCCACCAGTACTTACGCTGCCAGCGGCTCAACCCAATGTTCCGCCTTTTGGGGAACATCTTCAGGAAACTGGGGTGCCCTTCTACAACAGCAGCTTCGTATATGGGGTGCCTTACCTGGCTAACAAGCGCCATGACCTCGCCAACTTCGTCTGTGCTCAAGCGAAGATGTCGGTGTACAAGACTTGAAATAAGATGCTGCAAGGTGACACTGGTGGCTGCTCTGTGCTTCCAGTGTTCAGGGGCCTGCTAATGGCGCGGCTCTGGCTGGAGTACGCGTACCACACACGTGCCGGTGATGGGCGGTCTTCTTCAAATCCTGGGGGGCCGGAAAATCCCTCTGTACCAGCGTGGATGGCACCCTCGTGTTCACATTCTAATCTGCTCGCTTGTCGCCGTGGCGTGCGCGATGACCACCACCACGTGACTTTTTGTGTTGTGCGCGGCGCATTTAGCGCCACAGCACGTGGATTTATAGTGTCTGTTACTTGTTTGCTGGTGACTTTGTATATTTCGTATTGGAATCGCCTCCAGTGCTGTTCCTGCTGGCAGCAATAAAAGTTGTTTAAAAGTCACTATCTCACTCTCTCTCTCTCACTCTCTCACTCTCTCTCCATCCCACGTCCCACGTCTCCCTCTGAGTGTACAAGCGTGTATGTACACACGTGCACACAAGTACACAAAGATAAAGAGCCCCCGTATAGCCTTAACAGACTGTAGGGGCAAGTGCTGTTAGCGAGCACCTATGAAGGCCGGAACGGTACACGAGGGGTTGGGTGGCCAGCACCACGCCCGACCCCGCCTTTGTCTCCCCAGTGGCGATGTTTACACCTCACCAGGTACTCATTTGAGGCTGAGTCTACCTAAGGGAAGGCCCAGAATCGGTTCAGATAATCGTCACCGGTGGTGTTGGCCGTGAGCGGGAATCGAACTCGGGTTGCCGGGTTCATAGTGCAGCGCGTTAACCGCTGCACCACCGCTCCCCCAACACACACACGTGCATAGACACACGTGTACACACACGTGCACGCACACGTGCATAGACACACACGTGTACACACACGTGCATACACACACACGTGTAAACACACGTGCATACACACACACGTGTACACACACGTGCATACACACACGTGTACACACACACACACGTGTAAACACACGTGCATACACACACGTGTACACACACGTGCATATACACACACACGTGTACATACACGTGCACACACACGTGCATAGACACACACACACGTGTACACACACACACTAATCGTTGCATTTGCACGCGTGCATAAGCATGCAAAACAGCAGCGGCTGTTAAGATTCCAGTCTTGTGCTGCAGAGACACGAGGATTCTAAAATGGCAATGCGTGTGTGCGTACACACAAACACAGACAAAGGTGCCCCGTGTAGCCCACACTGTCTATTTAGGGAAGTGCTGTTCGCGAGCACCTATGCAGGCCGGCACGGCAAACGAAGGGGGGGGGGGGGGGGCCGCATTTGTGCCTGCCCGGCCGCCTTTGTCTTCCCATCGCTGCATCAGATACTCATTTGAGGATAAGTCGACCTGGGGGAGGGCCCGAGAACGTTGGAATCGAACTCAGCTCGTCGGGTTCGTAGTGCAACGCGCGAACCACTGCGCCACTGCTCCCCCACCACACACGGGCATCCTCTGATTCGTTCCCAATGCCTCCATTCATTTAAATTTCCCCCGTTCATTCATTAATGTTTATGGCATCCCTTCATTAATTAATCTCTATAGCCTCAATTAATGTATCCATGTCTATGGCCTCCATTCATTTCCATTGCCTGCGTTCATTCATTCACGTCAATGGCCTCCGTTCATTCATGTCGATGGCCTCCGTTCATTCATTCATGTCGATGGCCTCTATTCATTCATTAATGTCTGTGGCCTCCGTTCATTCATCTCCATTGCCTCCATTCATTCATCTTCATGGCCTCCACTCATTAATTTCCATTGTGTCCATTCATTCGAATCCTCAATGAATCCTTCAATGATGCCAACACGTCTTGCAGAAGAGCCGTCATTGTCTTCCTTCAGAGGTCACGTGTGCGGGGAGTGGTGGCGCAGCGGTTAGCGCCACGCTGCGCTAACAAACCCCGGCAGAGACCCAAGTTCGATTCCCGCTCACGGCCACCAACACCGATGACGATTATCTGAACCGGGTCCCTGCCCCCCCTAGGTCTAATCAGCCTTAAATGAGTACCTGGTGCGGTGTGCATTAAACATCGCCACTGGAAAGACAAAGGCGGCCGGGCGTAGCGCTGGCCACCCTCCTCGCTACACGCTAACAGCACTCGCCCCAAAAGTCGGTTCACCACGTTCAATCCACTGCTGGATTGATTATTGAACAATTCACGTCCTTCGTCTCTCACGATCCACCCAGCTTCTGCCTTACACACGTACTGCAAGGCAATCAATCCGAAGGGGGGATAATATCTGGGCCAGAGAGGACGGGCAGAGTCGCACAGAGAGGTTCTGGAACTATCGGGAGGGTTCCACGAGGGGGCGTGGCTAGAGGCGGAGTTTAGCTCCGCCGGGAGGGATTTAAGAAAGATCGGGGCAGGGCTCGAGGTCAGTGTGGGAAGCCTGGGTTCCGGACCGCGTCGCTGCTCATCCCCTCCTCGCCACGGGCCACGTGACGGATCCTCCAACGGAGCTCACCCCTCCTCCCGGCACGCCGTCAGTCAGCGGCGAGGCCGGGAGAGTGGAGTGAGCCGCGGGGGTGCTCTGAGAGGGACACCTCGTCTACGGTGTTGAAAAGAGGGAAATCACCCGGAGGAGGAAGGAGCGGAGCTGTGCCGTACTACCGTTAATTAAAGAAGCACTCTGACAAGCATCGTCGTGGAGGAGTCGGGCGCCATTGCCCACGCGGAGGGGACGCCCGCCATTACGTGCGCGGAGTCGCCCGCGCGGCAGGACGCCGCCATCTTGGACAGTGCGGCAAAGGCGGGTTCGGAGCCCGCCATTTCTGACGAGCCGCGTGCGGTGAAGGGTGCGGCAGCCGCTGCTGTCGTATGGGGCAGTGCCGATCGCGGCTGTCGACTTCCTCATGTTAAGGAATTCATTGCAGCCGGTGGCGACTGGAACGCCTTCACCTGGAGATTCAAAGCGGCGTTCTGTTCGATCCATTGTACGGAGGAGGACGCTGGTCGCTCTACTGACCATGTTAGATGACGACGCTCTGGCAGTCTTCAGGTCTATTCCTCCAGAAAAGAGAGCAACAAAGTGTGCATGCCGAGATGGTGGAAGTTTATGAGCCACCTTCAGACACACGGAGGAAGTTTATTCAGCATAAGCGAGGTAATTCAGAATCTCCCCTTGCCTACTTTGATGGCGTTGGCTATGGCCGCCTACCCCGATTTGCTTGTCCCGACTTGCTTGTCCCGACTTGCTTGCCATGAACCATATGCTGGCGCTGGCAAGGGGCATGGGAGTAGTTCTACCTGCGTGCGGCCACGAGATGCAATCGTCCCGATGGGCTGCTAGATGCCTTCATGCACACGAGAATCTGAAGCGGTGGTCGCAGATGGCGGCGTGAACGGGTGACCCTAGTCGTGATGAGGAACCACAGGGCTGGTCACCAGCTAAGGTTAGCGGTATTCCGCCTGGGGACGAGTCTTCTGACGGTGATCTAGCAGCTGCGGCTTATCGATGGGATCGGAAAAGGGGCAATGCTGCTCGTCGCCGGGGGTCTGAAGGACCACATCCCCGTGAAGACCGGGGGTCACAAAGGCTGGCCATCACCTGCTACCGATGCGGCTGGCTGGGTCCCTTTACGAGGGAATGCCGGAGTTGTCCTCTTTGGCTGTGGCTCCAGCTCCTGCTGCCCCTCCGACGGCTCATCCTCTGAACCTGCAGGCGAGTCGGTACACGTTGGACACGTGGCCCATTTTACAACCTCATGCATCTCAGGTCACGGTGCCCATTTGCTCACAGCTAGATTCGGTTGTTAATTCCGGCCATTCAGGTACGGTTACACGGAATTGGCCCAATTCGCTCACACAATGGAAGCGATTGGTGCGTCGTGTGGTCACGGTGGCTGCGGGATCCTCAACGGTACCCGGTTTGATACGGGGAGTGAGCGTTCACATCTTGGTGGACACGGGGGCTTCCGCTACGATTATTTCGGATGTAATTTTTCAATTGTTGTCAATTCCTGTTACTCAAATACGGCCGGTCATTGATGCTTGTGTTGCCGCTAATGGGGGCAGCATGGGCATGATTGGCCAGGTGGATGCCCTCATTGTCATTGGTGATGTTGCCGTATCAGGACCGGTTTTGATCTCTAGGTCGTTAGCTGTGCCCTGTTTGTTGGGTACTGATTTTCTTCGACGTGTGCCTGTTAAGATTCTGGTCGATCTGGGTTGCTTGGAGATGCCTTCGGATCGCAAAATGTGTTTTTTGCCCTCCCCATTACTGCGTTCGCCATCGGGAGCTGCAGTTCAGGCCCTCGTTGATATCAAGGTGGAGATTCCACCGGGTTCCCAGATGCTTGTGCCATTGCGCTATCGTAAAGGAATCGGATGTGTTGATTCGAAGGCTGGGGTCCTTTTGACCCCATCTAATACCGCGACTCGAGGTCTGGAACTTTCTGACACACAGACAATCATTCGCTCCGAGCAGGCCCCATTCTGGCAGGTACTCAACGAGGAGCAGGAACGTTGTGATAGTTCCCGCTGGTATGGTATTGGCTCATGCCACCACCATGTTTTCGGACCATGACAAGGTTGAGCCATGGCGGTTGGTGGGAGCGGCTCAGCCCTGCCATGTGCCGGATGAGCGATGGGTTGCCGCGTTGTGTAGGGAGAATGAGTCCTTGTCCTCCGACCAACGGGGTAGATTGCGTGCCCTTTGATGCAAATTTTCGGACGTATTTAGTAGGGACAAATTCGACCTGGGGCGCACAACCCTGTTATCCCACCATATTGATACGGGTGATACCAGCCCTATTTGACAAAACTTACACCGGTTGAGCCCGGTGGAGAAGGAACATGTGCAACGACATTCTGGCTGCCGATATTATCTCTCCATCTAATAGCCCTTGGGGCGCGCCCGTTGTGCTTGTTAAAAAGGACGGTAGCCTCAGATTATGCATCGATTTCCACAAGTTGAATAAAGTTTCGGTGGCCGACGCATATCCACTTCCACGTATGGATGACTCTCTAGACGTGTTGTCCGGCGCGCGATATTTTTCCCCTCTTGATCTGTCTTCGGGGTTTTGGCAGCTACCCCTGGACGACTCGTCAAAACCTAAAACTGCGGTTCGCATGCCTCAAGGTCTCTTCAGTTCAACTGCCTTCCGATGGGCTTGAATTCGGCCCCGGTCACCTTTCAGCAGTTAATGGAGCTCGTTTTGACCGGCTTACAGTGGAACACTTGTCTCATTTACTTGGACGACGTTATTGTGTTTAGACGAACTTTCGACGAACATTTGCGGCGATTGCGCTCCGTTTCCGATAAAATGCGTTCCGCTAACTTGAAATTGAAGCTGACCAAATGTCACTTACTGCAGAATTTGGGTGATATCGTTAGTTCCGAGGGCATTGTCACGGACCCTGAAAATACTGCCTGTGTCTGCAATTGGCTGACCCTCACGAGTTTGGGGGATGTGCGCAGCTTCGTGGGATTTGCGTCATATTACCGTAGATTCGTGCCGCACTTCACTATGGTCGCTAGGCCATTGCACGCGTTGACTGGTAAAAATCAGAGGTTTAAATGGGGTCCGGAGGAAGAGGCTGCGTTTTCTGCCCTCCGTGAACAGCTGGCTAACGCGCCCACGCTCGAGTATCCTGATTTTTCGATAACATTTCTCCTTGACACTGACGCTAGCGATACGGGCATCGGTGCTGTCCTGTCTCAAATTAAGAACGGTGTGGAAAAAGTGGTCGTGTATGGCAGCCATGTCCTTTCGCCTGCAGAATGTCGTTATTGTGTTACCCGTAGGGAACTTTTGACCATTGTTTATTTCGTCTGCAAATACAGGCCTTACCTCTATGGCAGGGACTTTGTTGTCCGCACCGATCATGCGGCTCTTCAATACTCCTTGAAAATCCAACAGCCGGCTGGCCAACTCTCTCGTTAGCTAGAAATTTTGCAGGAATTATCTTTCAGCATTGTTTACCTTAAAGGCTCTCGCCATTCCAACGCGGATGTTTTATCGTGACTGCCACAACCGCCTCGTTGCCCGTGTTTGTCTGGGACGAGTCGTTGTGGACCCGTTGCCTTACAGACGAGTATGGCAATGTCTGCAGTCACCGCTTCTGAGCTTCTAGACACGGGTGCACCGGTTGACACGTATTGCAGCTTCCTCGCGCCGTATGGATGCGCAAGCAGCTGCTTGACTCCTTAGGGCAGGGGTGGGGAACCTTTTTTCTGCCAAGGGCCATTTGGATATTTATGACATCATTCGCGGGCCATGCAAAATGATCAACTAAAAAATTAGCCTGTTATATTTGGTCAAACATTTAGTTAACTAACCCCTAATGTGATGGCTGGAACTGCTTCTCTTTGGTGAGGCTTATGATGTTAGCTGGTATTGATGATGTTGCTACTCGCAACTGCTTTTCAAGGTTTGCTCCCAGATTTATTGAATTTCGAGTCCCACCTGCGGTTGCCTTGGCAGGGCCAGATTAAATGATTTTGCGGGTCTTATACGGCCCGCGGGCCAGACGTTCCCCACCCCTGCCTTAGGGAATCTGCGGCGTCGGGCAGGGCACGCACAGGTAACTTCCGCTTCTGGCGAGGGTGGTCGGTTGACTCTTCACGATGGCCTTTTGATGTGGAGGCAGGAAACGTTGGATCGTTAGCAGGTTGTCATTCTTCTTAACCTCTGGGGCGGCTTGGTTCGTGCGCTGCATGGGGAGAAATTGTTACACTTTGGAGTTCAGAAGTCACTGTTGACATTGCAATGGGATTATTATTGGCTGATAGCCGATGTCTCCAAATGAATACAATCTTGTACGGCATGTGCTCAGAGAAAACCGCCACAGCAGAAATGCCACCCGCCGCTGCAATCTATTTCGGTCTCGCGTATCAATGAGTTGGTGGCACTCGATGTTTTAGGGCCCTTTCCAGTCACATCTAGAGGGAACAAATTCCTTTTGGTGGGTGTTGAATATTTTTCTCGCTGGCCGATGGCTTGACCGCTACCGGACCAGTCGGCGGCCTCCATTGCCGACGCGTTTTTGAACGGCTCGAGGTCGGTGTGGGAAGCCTGGGTTCCGGACCGCGTCTCTGTTCATCCCCTCCTCGTCACTGGCCACGTGGCGGATCCTCCAACGGAGCTCACCCCTCCTCCCGGCACGCCGTCAGTCAGCGGCGAGGCCGGGAGGGTGGAATGAGCCGCGGGGGTGCTCGGAGAGGGACGCCTCGTCTACGGTGCTGAGAAGAGGGAAATCACCTGGAGGAGGAAGGAGCGGAGCTGTGCCGTACTTTGGTTAAATTAAGAAGCACTCTGACAAGCATCGTCGTGGAAGTCTTTTATTACATATGTAACCAACCGTGTTAATTGGAGGTGCGGGAGAAGGATAACAAACTATAGGTCTCTGTGCGAGTCTATGGTTTTCTGTGTGAGTCTATGGGTCTCTACTATGGAAAGAGTCTATGGGTCTCAGTGTACTGAGTCTATGGGTCTCCGTGTACTGAGTCTATGGGTCTGTGTACAGAGTCTAAGGATATCTATGGACAGAGTCTAAGGGTCTCTATGTACAGAGTCTAAGGGTCTCCGTGTACTGAGTCTATGTGTCTCCGTGTACAGAGCCTATGGGTCTCCGTGTACTGAATCTATAGGCCTCCGTGTACAGAGTCTATGTGTCTCTGAGGAAAAAGTATATGGGTCTCTGTGTACTGAGTCTATGGGTCTCCGTGTATAGAGTCTATGGCCCATGGCTGCCCGCTGCCTCGCTCGTCGTGACCACGGGGAAACCACCGCCCTGCGCGAAGATGACAATTGAGGGGTGGTGCAGTAGAGGATTCCGATGAACAAGGGGGTCAGGAACGTTACAACAACAACAAACACAATACAAGTTGATAATTGTTTTTTTACCCTTCTATCTGGCAACAAAACTGACACCTTTTTTACAAGGAGTCATGTTTACATAGACCACAATATCTGCAGTCATAATGCAAACAAAAAAAACATAACTCTGATAATGTGCACTGTCCTTGAAGTTGATTGGTCCACACCCGAGACGACATTATGACTGCAGGTATTGTGGTCTATGTAAACATGACTCCTTGTAAAAAAGGTGTCAGTTTTGTTGCCAAATAGAAGGGTAAAAAACCAATTATCATATTTTTACTGGCAAATGAGGTTCCAATGGTGTAAATGCGTACCCCGAGCTATCATACTCTGATGGTGCATTGTCTTTTAGTTGTGCGCCTTTTGGCGTCATCTGGTCCAACCCATGTGAGACTAGGCTCTAAGGAAAGCTGTCTCGGGTGTGGACCAATCAACTTCAAGGACAGTGCACATTATCAGAGTTTTTTTTGTTTGCATTATGACTGCAGGTATTGTGGTCTATGTAAACATGACTCATTGTAAAAAAAGGTGTCAGTTTTGTTGCCAGATAGAAGGGTAAAAAACAATTATCATATTTTTACTGGCAAATGAGGTTCCAATGGTGTACGATACAAGTTGCAAGGTATAGTGAAGGTGAACAAATCAATTAAAACATATACGAATTAAACCATATTTCTTTTATTTTACGAGGTAAGGCCCCAATGAGACATTTATATTTTCTTTCAGAAGTGTCCTGGCTATCGTAACAAAACATTGCTCAAGGAAGTGGGATTATCGTCATCATAGTGTGGAAATGTATAGCCGCTCAAATGCTCTAACGCGCGATGTTGATTCTAAATGTGGAGCAGAAAAATTGGAGGACCCTCAGACAAAATTCACGCGAACACGGGGAGAGAGACGCAGACTCAAAATACATAGCAGCATTCGTGGGGGTCGGGATGGAACCCACGACCTCCTGCATACCAGGCGAGGTAGTTCACATCTCCTAGTCACCGTGGCGCCCGACAATCAATACAATCAAATACCAAGATCCCCCGTATAGCCTAAAACAGACTGTTGGGGCAAGTGCTGTTAGCGAGCACCTGTGAAGACCGGCAGGACACACGAGGTGACCAACACCACGCCCGGCCGCCTTTGTCTCCCTAGTGGCGATGTTTACTACACACTGCTCCATTTGAGGCTGAGTCGACATAAGAGAGACCCAGGACCGGTTCAAATAATCGTCACCGGTGTTGGCCGCGAGCGGGAATCGAACTCGTGCGGGCCGGGTTCGTAGCGTAGCGCGGCTGACCGCTCCACGCCCGGCTCTCCGCAGGACACCAACACGGTTGCACTCGACTTAAGAGCCGCATGGCTCACAGGGCTATACCGAATAATTGAAACTTGAATCTTGAAAACGTGCGCCACTCACTCGTGTGCGATTACTACCCCCTGGTGGAGTGGCTGCGGTTACTGAGCGAAACTCGCACGGTGGTCAACCACCGCGCTACAGCTCACAAATTAACTCACTCACTCAAGCACCCACTCACTCATTCATGTACCCACTCACTCAAATACCCACTCACTCAAACACCCACTCACTCAAACACCCACTCACCCACTCACTCAAACACTCACCCACTCACTCAAGCATCCACTCACTCATTCATGTACCCACTCACTCAAATACCCATTCACTCAAACAGCCACTCACTCAAACACCCACTCACCCACTCACTCAAACACTCACACACTCACTCAAGCACCCACTCACTCATTCATGTACCCACTCACTCAAATACCCACTCACTCAAACACCCACTCAC
>JAAXLI020002311.1:425-13931 GCA_014621495.2 Entosphenus tridentatus | reverse complement strand
GGAGTTTGCGTGTTCTCCCTGTGGTCGAGTGGATTTTTCTCCGGGTCCTCCGGTTTCCGCTTCCACATTTATAAACATGCGTTTAGCGTATTTGGCTGCAATAGAGCTTTCATTTGTGGCCAGGTCGCTTCTGAAAAAGAGCTATATAGCTCAGTGGGCCCTATCTTGTAAAATAAAAATAGTTCAACAAAAGTTTAGTTTTTTAGTTGAATTACGTGTGTGGCAGACGACGGCATTTGTGAGACAGCGGCCAATCACTGGTGCCCGCAACCACGCCTACGGTTCATCAGCGTGCACAATGAAGAGAGAAACATGATGAAATGAATGAATGCGGATGAGCCGTACCTCTCCCACAATACCGCCGGCATCGAACAGTGTGTGATTGCTGTAAGCCCACTGGTTGGAATCGATGTCATTCACGGACTCCAGAATGTACGCCTTGCCGTCGTCATCTCCGGCGAGGACAATCGTGGGCTTCTTCTGCGAGCTGAACAAGCACAAAACGCATTCGTTTACCAAGTGGGTTATTGAACGGAAGCTGAAAAGTGAGTGAAGAATCATGGCCGAGATGCCTGGTTGGAATTACATTGAGGGATGGAGACAGGGCCACACGGATGACAGAACATACGCAGATAACATCATTCAAGCTGTTAGGAAAGGTAAGTGGGCTTGAGCCGGACACGTCCCTCGAAGGGACGATTGCCGATGGTCAATCATAGAACCATATTGGCAACCAAAAAAGTGGAATGCATCTCAGAAGAAGTCCACCAAGGCGTTGGAACGATGAGATCAGTATCGAGCAGTGCATTGACGATGACGATGATGATGATGAAACATGGAAAATGTTCGTAAGTTAACATGTGAAAAATGGAAAATAAAACCATGCGAATTAAGTGATTAAATTTCATGCCACAATTCAAGCGTATGGGTGTGCAATGGTGGTGCAGTGGTTAGCACGTGGTGCGACAAACGAAGCGGCTTGAGTTTGATTCCTGACCACAGCTCACGTCAGTCGTGAGTGATATCTTAAACTGTCTTGGACCTTCACCCAGAAGGGGATTGACCAAGGGGGTTGTAAAGTATTACTATGATTATACTTAAGAACAGCTTTCAGGTGGCTGAAAACATGTCCATGAATTCTCACAAACTTAAAGACAAAAACACGGACCTCGCTTTGCGCTGCCTGGGCTATAAGGAAATTGCTATTTGCGAGCATTTATCGTGCCACGAAAAGTTTGAGGGGTGTAAGCTGGACAAAAATAACCCCAGCCACCTTTATCTCCCCGGCGGTGTTTGTTGATACATTGGACTCAAAAACAGAGATAGCACAAATTAGAATCAAATGCAGGTGAAAAGGGTCATAGTGCAGAGTTCTGTACGATCACCACTAAAGTTTTTTTGTTTGTTTGTTTTAATATGCCGAACATGCTCACAGGTTTGCACAAAGATGTGTGCACACACAAAGACAAATGTCTTCTATTTAACTCATGCTCTGCCTTTGCGGCTCAGCCGACGCGTGTCAAGCGGGGAGAGGCACATAGGTGGGCGGTGTGGCCAGCACCACGCACGATATTGGCGCGCAACAAATACCAGGGCCTCATTTTAGGCTTTCCGTGAGTCAGCAAGGAGAGGGCAAAGTTCAGCTTCAGATTCCAATTGTCCATGGGTGCGTTGTGCACAGCTGGGAATCAAATCCGCATTGCTTCAATCATAGCACAGTACACAAACAATTTCACCACAGCTCCCCGAACAGGTGCACACATGCACACACTCGTATGCTGTACTACAACACATTGAAGATCCCAAATATTGTTGTAAATATTGTCGGGGCAGATGCCGCGAGAGAGCGCCTTTTAATGATCACAATGCCCGATCACCTTTTTAATCCTTGATACTGATGTCTACATACCGCAAGACAGGGCCCATTTAAGACTGAGCCAACCTAGAGGAGCCGCAGGACTGGCATCTGACATGACTCACCACAGACATTAGCCATCGCCAGTTATCGAACTTAAACACACACACCTTGACATATTTACCACACACCAGCTAGTGTCTGGCCTGAAAGATTATATACAGGGTACTTTAAATAAATGTTAACACTTATATGGGACTTTAATTTTGAATGGAAAAATAACAGAAAATACAATGCGACATGATAACAAATGTATGTTAATAGCTTAAAAAAGTCAAAGAATCTCCACTTGTTTTCCATCACTGTCAACACATGCCTGGAATCTTCTTCAGGTGGTCTCCAGAGCCCGGAGGCACATTTATTGTGATATTAGTGCAAATTCTCGTAAGTGTTAACATCTTTTTGAAGCGCCCTGTATACGATCGGAGAGGCAGTAGTCCCATTTGTGCGATGCGTTTTCAGGTTGCAACCACGCGTTGTTCCCGTCGCATGCACACATGGCGAGTGAGCCTCCTCCGGGCACTGCGGTTTCCTCCCAGACAAAGCGACACCGACATCGGGGGCAGGCGGCCATCGTCGAAGAGCTTGAGTCCATTCAGAGTCAACCAACCAAACAAACCGGCAACACCAGCAAGCAGCGGGCGGGCGACGCTCTATGTAACCCGAGGGAGAAACGCGAGCTGCTCAACTTTGGTTCCCCCTCAAAAGAAAAGCTCCCGATCACACGGAGCGAGAACGTCACAACATCGCGCCGAACAACACCGCGGTACGGCAGCGGCAGCAGCAGCAACAACAGCAGCAGCCCCGAAAACAACGTTCGTGCATTTGCCCCATGTAGCCACGCAGCGCCCATACCTCCCAGCCCTCGGGAAGAACGTCTTTGGCGCTCCGGGAGATCCGTTCCCCGGGAAGATGGAGTGCACCGTGTAGCCGCTCGCGAGGACGTGCTTCGTCCAGGTGCCCTCCATGAAGTCGTCGGGGATCTCGTAGGCGAGGACTTTGCCGTCCTTGCCCTGCTGGGACCACGTGGTGGCCAGGATGTCCTTGCGGCCGTCTCCGTTCAGGTCCACAAACTGCCGGGCCCGCCACGCGGTGTCAATAGATAGGACAAATGTGGCTTGAAGGGTATTTGGCGGACATGCATTTCCACGCGATGATAAGCCACTTCGTTGAGCAAAATCATTTGTGGCCAGGTCGCTTCTGAAAAAGAGCTGTATTGCTCAGTGGGCCTTACCTGGTAAAATAAAAAAAAACTTGTATAGTTTAATTTAGTCGGCATCTCTCATTGCAGTCGACGACAAAAGCCCGTGCAATTCCAGCCATAGTCTTCCTCTGTATCGACGACAACCTGTGGAAGTTTGCTTAAGTCTTTGCGGATTTCAGGAAGTAACCGCATTTTTTGTCAAACACCCTTGGTTATGTATATGTTGGTGTGAGGGGCAGGCAGTTCCCCCCCCCCCCCATTGTCTCGCTACGGTGGCGAGATTTTAACTACCTCGCCTGGTACAGAGGGGGGTGTTGGGTTCGATTCTGACCCTGACGACCCTTACGATGGATTTTTCTCCGGGTCCTCCGGTTTTTCCCTCCACGTTTAGAAACATGCATTTAAAGTATTTGGCTGCTATACATTTCCACGTGATAAGCCAACTTCGTTGACCTATCATTTGTGGCCAGGTCGCTTCTGAAAAATAGCTCGATAGCTCAGGGAGCCCTGCGTGGCATTCTGCCCCGGAAACAACCTCGGAAAACTATGGGCGGCCCTACGTGTGGACACCCCAGTGAGTTGTTTATGGCTCCAGATTTAGAGTGCGCTTCAGGTTTTCCAGTCTCAGGTGATAACGTGAGCAGGTGGACTTCATTGATTGTGAAGACACAAAGGCAGCGTGTCGCGATAATGATGAAGGATTCCGCTGTTGCTGCAAAAAGTGCTGGGCTCCCACCAGCCCGGTTCACCTGGGAAGCTGCGTGGGCTGCATGCGCCGGTCTGCAACCACTGTCGGCGCATTCGAGATACTCATTGAATTCACCTGCACGCATTGTCACATTGGACTGAGATGGGGTCACATTGAATCGTTTTATAAACCTAAATTGTATTGCGGCATTTGTTTTAAGGGTTAAGTGGTGGCACAGCCGTGAACGCGGTTGACCCGAATTCGATTCCCGGTCATGGCTAACATCAGTGATGAATGACATCTATACTGGTCCTGCACCCCCCCCCCCCCCACCTTTTCCAACATGTACTGACCAGCGTGGTGAAGTATGGCCAAAAACCCTGTATGACCGACACGGTATGCAGAGAGCTTCATCCAGCAATGAATTGACAAAAGGTCAGTGAAATGTTCTATTTATGAATCAATCCATCGTTGGAGTACAATCTTTCTCCAATAGCTGAAGTAAGACCCATCAATTGTTCGCACTGATCTTCGAATAAATACGCCGTTTACAAGAAACACAATGGGAGGACATCCAGCGAGCAGATTGAAAAATGCAATCAGTTTGATCATAAGAGACGGCGGCTTGGGTAGGTCTTTATCCAGCAGTGGATCGATCATGGCTGATGATAATGATATTGATTTGCTTTCGATGAATGCGTTTGGTGACTGTGTAGCCCAGCTCTCTCTGCGCTCAGCACTGAGCCGGTGTGCGAGCAGTGGACGGTTCGATTTCCCACGCGTTCATTTCTGTGGCTTGTCTTACAGGATATGAAAGAAAAATAACTAGATAAACAAAATAGGTCAACTTGTGTGTGTGCCATGAATGAAATACAACAGTGTGAAATGGCTGTCGAAAAAAAACAACCCGAAACTGTATATATATGCCTGCTGTCATGATTGTGGAGGGCTGTCTCTGGGCAAGAGCCCACTGGGTGTATCTCCTTACCGGTTGCTGTAGGATACAGGAACAGCATTACCTGCACTGTACCTGTATCCTGGAATCAATTGGCTCTCACCAGGTGAAAAGAAAGGCCGCCGAATGTCCACGGAATTGAATTGAAAAGCCCACAAAGAATCGTCGCCATATAAAATCATCATAACTACCATCATCATCGTCGTCGTCATTTAACATCCAAAGTACAATTCATGAAATATCAATGATAATGTGTACATGTCATTCTACGTCAATACAATCAATTGTCATTCAATATTAACCACTATCATAATTGTCCAATATCAATAGTGAAAATTATGAAACACCATCAGCAATAATAATCATATTTACACGACTATCACAATTATCGTCATTGTTAAATATCACCATCATAACGAGCACTGTTAAAAAAAAACAAATGTAACTTGTTATATTGAACGTCCACGAGTCTTTGAGTACAACACTCACACAAACTAATATAACGAGGGTAGAGATTGCTTAATTGGTGAGAATGGGACAAGGAATATGTCATCACAGGGAGGGGCATTGTGAGCAGATGGAGGTGGGGAATATTTATAGCCAAGTGTCAATTCCATGGATCTGCAACTGCAGACTGCCTCTCTGTAAACATGAAATAAATATGCCCACTATCTTGAAATGCGGTGGCATTTAGATGCTGCGTTGTATTATATTGCACAGTAGCATTGGGGACGATGCTTGTAAATGCTGCGTCAATTAAAATAGATCGGAAAATACATCAATTAATTACGAATGATTATATGCAAAGGCTAAATTAATGTTGCAATTAAGCTAATGGTGCAAACACAACTGTATACATGTATTATATGTTGCATTCAACTAAGATCCTATATCTAATAGGGTCCTTGCCTATAACCATCTGGCAGTTATCTGGCATAGGTTCAAGCAGAGCCTGACTGCTGACGAGATACTGAATTTTGATTTAAAGCTTTCGTGACTGCAGGGATTCATATTCTTGGTTCTTTCGGTAAAGTCACGTAGAAGAGCAATAATAAAATAATACAAATATTAAACAATAAAAAATACTGAATGTTAAAATCGTCCCAGAGTTAGCTTGTATTAAAACACAGCTGCTGTAGGGGGGGGGGGACACAACCAGGAATCCCTGTGGCCGATAGGATGTGTTAAAAACCACTTGCATTTTTTGTTACGTGAAGGGATAGATATGGGAAGAAGGAATATTGGCTGCATTTTTTTTTATAAATGAGACAGAATAAATGTGGAAACAAAACACGCACGACACGGTGAAAAACAGACGATATAATTGATAATTGAATTCAATAATTACCCTGAATCGTGGCAATGAATCACTGAGTCTGAAAAAACCCCATCCCATTACTTTAGAGAAGGCCAGTGACAGGTGTGTGTACTTGCCTTAAGATCAAAATACCAGCCCTCGGTGTCAATAACGCGAGACATGGTCTTGGACGAGTCACCCCAGTTGTCACTGGGGTCTAAACAATTCGGAGAGAAAAAAGACGTTCATGTCACGGTGCATTCGATTATCACAAACGTGACAAGCTCACAAAGTGCGGCTTGATGAAATCTTACGCTAATGAACTCACGCTCAGTAACCTCCAGTACTCAATTTATATAGAAAATAATTACGAAGTGAATGCAATGAGAGTTCTGGCTTATGAAGTCCACTCCTCTTACTCATTATCGCCGCCTTCTATATTATTTTAATGCTTACAATATATGTAGTATGTGGGAGGGAGTGATAATGGCATGATGTTTCGATTTAAAGCTTTCGTGACTGCAGGGATTCATCTTCTTGGTTCTTTCGGTAAAGTCACGTAGAAGGGAAGTAATAAAATAATAAAAATAAAACATAATAAAATAATTCTCACGACGTTTCGGCCACAACGCAAGCAGCCTTCCTCAGGTGAAAACCAGGTCTGTCGAGGCGACAGGGTTCATATGCAAATTATTTTGCATATGATATGCAAATTATTTTGTCAAGGCGCCCTTTCCCCCCCTTCCAACCCAGCTTATATATATGCTCCAAGCACGTGTGCTGTTTCATTCAGACGCTGTCGCCTCGACAGACCTGGTTTTCACCTGAGGACGGCTGCTTGCGTTGTGGCCGAAACGTCGTGAGAATTATTTTATTATGTTTTATTTTTATTATTTTATTACTTCCCTTCTACGTGACTTTACCGAAAGAACCAAGAAGAAAAAATGGCATGATGGTTATTAAGCAAAATGTGCTATATGAACCCGGCAATCTAAGTTCGATGCCGGGCCATGGCTAACATTGATAGAAAGTGGTATCGGAACCAGTGCGGGGCCCACCCCCATTCATCTACCGGCACTGACTAGCCTGGTGAAGTATGGTCAGAACAACTATGGTGTGGAGAGGACTCCTTTTAGCTTTGGATTTACAAACGCTGTACATTCTTAGTATCGTATGTCGTCTGCATACCAAATATATATTCGCATTTGACGTATCAGTTTGAAAATTATCTAATTATACCATGCTCAAACAAGCATATATAAAGTAAATATGCTCATGTATTTTTGGGGGGATTATAAGTTGCGCAGGAAATATGCTGTAATGATATCATCCCATTTTTACAATTTCATTCTCAGATCTACTTTATCCCCAACGTTACGTGTTTGCAAATCTTGCACGTATGGAATATCTCGCACCTTCTTGCGTGATGAAAAAGGTGCAATTACAAAATATCATGCACCTATATACATGAGCAGGTTTTACTAGTGTGGGTGGAGCTCATTACTCAATCAACCGGTCAATCAAATCCCTGTATTAAAACTCAACGAGAGCCCATTATCAAGGCTGCATGCCTTTTGTACACAGAGACATCTGAAGAGAAAATCCAAGGCAAAGAATTTAGTCACGTCAGTCAAACTGTCTCCTCGTGCAAGCGGGCATTCATTAAAAAGTGCTCTTCCAATTTTTATTCCAATTGCACTACTGGCATCCATATCATGATATTAATCCATTCAGAACCCTCACAGTCAGGAGTGCATTTAACAACCCATGTATTTGAGAATGCTCCGCAGAAGGAGATATTACTGAACTATTTTCCAGTGGCTTTATCTCTGCACTATTAGGGATTGCACTGCCCAACATTCGCTTCTGCAGAGAAACGTTTGTCTTATGGCAGACCGTTATAACTGCCTATCTCTGTTGTGTTGGGAATTGCACCATCCTAGAACGGGGGCCATTCTTAACCAAAGGACAATCAAAGTTGACTTCTCTAAAATTGGTACTCATTTTATTTACGTCAGGGGGTTGGCGATGATGGATAAAGTTGGCCTGCAACCAGGATTTTACCAATATACTGATTGCCAGTCCATGCACTGGCTACAGAGTCACCTGGCCTGAGGGAAACAAGGCATGTGAAAACAGTGGTGTGGCATTAAAACGCACACGAGATGTGGTGGGTGAGTGTGCGACAGTATCATTGGTAGAATACAAGCCAGCATCAGCCCGTCCTAGACAATTTATTCTAAACTACATTCGTTAATGTAACTATATTGCGTAAGCAACCTGAAAACCTCATTAGTGCCTTAGACCTCCACCCAATTGGCCATTGGTAGCCTCATTATTTGGTTACCCACTGATTCACACATGGGCAATTAATGTTCTCATGAAGTAGATTGTACTATACAGCAACAAACGAACTCTTTTCATCGTCCAGCCTGGTACCGAGTTGTATTAGATATGCTGTCCTTCTCTTTAGCATGGTTGGCTACGTGCGGTGCGAAAGAAGTTCAACACACACATGTACATCAGTTAAAACGTATATGTTTCCGTCTCGTGTGTGTTTTTTTTTGGGGGGTGGGGGGGGGGGTCAAAGGTTGCATATGACTCATCATCACTGCCATAGATGATCTGAGGCTTCTTCCAGTCAGAATAAGCCCTGACGCGACAGTTTTTTTTTTTTACGCTGAAAATCGCTTAACCAAGTGCCCGTGACTGACAGGCAAATAACACGTATTGCGATGCGGACGGTAACTTACCGGACGTCCAGGTGACGGTGAGCTGCTGTCCCCAGAAGACAGTGCTGACGATCGCCATTTTGGTGCCGCCGTTTGGCAGCGGCAGCTGCACGGCACGGAAATAAACGTCGGGACCCGCGTGAAGGATGTTCTCCTTCCAGAACTCCTGCACTTGGCCGCCCATCAGGCCCGGGTTTTTGAACCAGATCAGCTGGCCGTTTCCAGTGGCTGGAATGAAGGAGAGGAATTACACTGGTCAACAAACAAACAAAAAATTCTCGCCTGGACTTTTGCAGCTGTTTTAGACTAATTTCAGGGTGCCGATTCCAAATCTGATCTCAGATTTGCTCTATCACATCATTTTTATGCTATCGGATTACCTCATTTTAATTGATTTTACCCGAAATTAAATCCGTCACTTATGATTGCAAGTTGTTGCGAGTCAGTGGCTGCTTTAGTGTTAAAATATGGTGCTGTATTTTTAGGATAGTGTGTTTATAATATCATTTTATGTAGATATCCACATTTATTAAATATTTTCTTGTGCAGTTTTTATTGAAAATGCAATATGTGATATCTCAAAAACCTGATGTGATAGACAAAAACTGATGCCAGATTTGGATTCAGCACCCCAAAATT
This sequence comes from Entosphenus tridentatus, assembly GCA_014621495.2. Taxonomy (NCBI): domain Eukaryota; kingdom Metazoa; phylum Chordata; class Hyperoartia; order Petromyzontiformes; family Petromyzontidae; genus Entosphenus; species Entosphenus tridentatus. Next base: position 4,501 of record JAAXLI020002311.1, on the reverse strand, counting down.
ACCTTAAAACCGTTGGAATACCTTATGCCAGAAAAAGTGTTTTGACCAGTGTTATTAACACGTAGGCTTTCGCGACCAATATTATACACAATAGGAGATCTTTTTTGGGAGGGGGTGAATATAACTGCGTCGTTAAACCCGCCACCACCCGACACTGCCAATGAGTAACATTAGTAAGATTTGAGTTACTAGTTCAGCACACCGGTGTGTTGGAGAGTAAACCCACAACATTGACAATTCGAGTACGACGTTTCGCCGGTAATTACAACCAGCCTCGTCAGACGACAGGCATGATTGTGGAGGAAATCCTCCTGTTTCGGTGTTAAACCGATGGATTAATGTTGTGGCTTCACTCTCCAACACACCGGTGTGCTGTACCAGTAACTAATTGCCATGTTTTGTTTCCGTGACAAACTTTACTAATTGGCTGTGTCGGGTGGTGGTGAGTTTAACGACACATTTATATTTACACAATCTAACCCAAAAAAAAACTCCAAGTGTCCGACACGCTCACCGATGTGTCTGTCAGGTTGTACCGTGTATTGTACGGCATTACGTTAGACCTTTTTCTCCACCTGATGTGGAGAAAGAAAGCACGTGGAGGAAAACGTGGGACATGATGCCGAACAACGCGCTGCACCACGTATATATTAAAAAAAGAAAACCCACTTCGGAGAGCTGTATGATACAGCCGCGAAAGCCTCTGCAGTCGTGGTGTCTAGCTCATGCGGAGAGAGACACGCAAGGGCTGGGCCGAGTTTCTTTCAAATAATGAGTGAACGTTGAATAGAACGAAGCACGATCCCGCTAGGCAAGACGACGGTTTGTCTTGAACAAAAAACCACACACACACTAAAGTAATAAATGAACGCTTCCCTCCGAGGCGCGAGACAGTCTGACGGTGATTGACTCGACTGGCTGCGTTACGTCCTGACTGCGTTGCCACATACGTCCTGTGCTCTGTGCCCGAGCGGTCAGGGCGTCCTTCAGGCCGTCGTGGTCCATGTCGACCCATTCCACGCGGTGGTAGAACCACTTATTCCCAGTCTCGTCCACGGTCAGCGTCAAAACACCTAAAAACAACCCCACAAAAACAAAGCAATATAGCACACAGATGCATACTGTAATTTGTATCTTGTCGCGTGACAATGTGGTTAAAGAGATCAACTCACAAGCGGGAAGGTTGTGAGTTGAAATGACTTGGTCAGGGATTGATTCGTCCCATCGTCCCTCTGGGGTCAATCATTTGAGTGCTGTTTTTTTAGGAAGCCAAAAGTGGTCAGAAAGTGTTTGCATGCTCAAACAAGCATGGGGCAGTTGCTCATCTTCATTGGCAGTCCTGAACCATTGGTGGAAATTCCACATTTCAAGGATCAGTCTCTCCATAGGACAACAACTGTTGATGTCCCAGAGAGTGGCACTGATTTTAGTGATTCCAGAGGAATTATGGGTTGAATTAACCTTTGCCCAGAATAATGTTATGGCCATGTCACAAGCCCTGCCTAGCCATATTTTAATAACAATTATTCATAATTCTTGACTTAAAGCTTTCGTGACTGCATTAACTCATATTCTTTGGTTCTTTCGGTAAAGTCACGTAGATAGAAAAAATAATAACAATAAAAAAAGTGATTTTTTTAAATTCACTTTATTTTCATCATTCATGTTTCCTTGTATTGACCAAGAACAGCGCCAGAAGGGTCCTGCATCGAGATGATTGGCCAATTCGATTAATAAGTGTTTGGCTTCTTGTGGAAGGAAACTGGAGTGCCTTGAGAAAACCCACAATGTTTTAAGCGGGGATAACACTCAGCACAGTCATCTCCTGGACACACCTCACAGACTAACAACCACAATACATGACCAGCCCTGGAGGTCACCCATCTGAGTAATAACCAGGCTCAACTCTGCTTAGCTCCTGAGATCTTATGTAATTGGGTGCTTAAGGGTTATTTCGTCACGGAAAATTTATTCAGAAAAGACGAAATAAAATAATGATGTAGGGTCCTGTATTGAGATGTTGGATAAATTACTTATTAGGTATGCAGATGGAAAATATAATTCCCAGAGCCTTTCCCATGCAGTAAAAGGAGATAACACTCAAAATTCTACACCAAATAGGTGAGCAGCCAACTTGCTATACTGTCTCCACATATGCATCTCGTAGTTGGCTTTGTATACCCTTCACGTGATCCATTAGAAATGTTTACAGTGGAAGTCATGGATCTGTCCATTATGATGATCCAAATGTTTTTTCCAATGAGTCAGAATAATTGAAAAGAGAGAAATTATTTCCTAAGCTGGTGTGTGCATGATGACATGCTGATGAAGTCGCATAATACTTAACTTATGTGTAATGAGCAAACTTATTGCAATTTCACGCATGAAAAGCGCAGCGCTTGTAAAAGACGCATAAATGTAAATTGGGCGTTGTTCGTGATCTGACAAAAAAAATGTACACAAATAGATTATTAATTAGGTGCCAGTTTCTTTTTAAGGTGAATTTAAGATACTTTCTTCCAATTAAAATGTTCGATCATCTACAATAATGAGACATCTGAGATATAATAACGGTTGCCTCGGTGTCCCGAGCAACGTCAGGAGGAGAGACTGTTATTGTTGATCAACTTCATTTGGTTGGGCATTGTTATGAAATTATGGATATCGTCTATGACATGTGATTATCACAATGGCATTTCGTTATTAAAGGTATAATTGGTTATTTGTAAAAAAAAATAGTTAAATATGTAATAACAGTAATTTCCAGCATTTAAAAAAAAAATCGATTAGTCGTTAATGGATGAAAGCCTCCCCGCGCCACGTCAGTCAATATGTTTTTTTTATACCATACTTCACCATGCTGGTCAGTGGGGGCTGGTGAAGTGGGGGAACTGAGGGGGTGGGGGCATAACTCGGTTGTAATTCGCCACTGATGTTCTTCGTGGCCGGAAATTGAGCTTCGGTTGCTGGGTTCATAGTTCAGCGCTCCACCAATAATGAGAATACGCAAACGACATCGATACAATTGTTTGTTGTGAATATAACTCAATATTATTCTAATTACTCTGTCGGAGGCGTACACAACCTACAGAGATGCCCTGCTTGTGTTACATCACGTCAGGGAATGTGAAACAACACCGCAGGATTGTTTCAAGAGGTGTCACTCCAATTAGTGTCTTAATATAAGTATCCATTGTTTTCCCTTCGAGCTGGAATGGGCTTATTAAGTGGAAATTTAATTAAATTTCCTATTTTCGCGACCAGTTTGGACTGATTTGAAACAAAATAAGTCTTGCTCAGGGATTTAATTTAGTTGTTTTCATTTTAATTTATTTAGTTTTTTACCTACGTGACTTTACCGAAAAAACCAAAAAGTATGGATCCTTGCAGTCACGAAAACTTCAAATCTAGAATTGCCCAGGAGACTCGCGTAACTACGTATAGGGGAGACTGATGTTCGTGGTGGAGATTTATTTCAGGGCACTCTTTCAAATGTTGGATATGGTCTGCGACACTTGCTCACGGTGTCATATCGTCGTGAAATGTCATAGAGTTTGTTTTATACGATATCTTTGTTTTGCGGTCGATGTTCAAATTCCACCAAGGTTGTCCTATTTGTTTTGTAAGAGCCATGTCATTTGACGCAGAAATGACTCAGGTTGGTCGTTTAACATTGTGTCAGGGAGCAGCTCTAGAAGATGACATTGCTTTGTGAAATCGTTTTCTACGTGACTATCATCCAATGTGCATACTATTATTATTATTCAAGATGTACTAGGAATTATAATTAAAAACACACTTTACAAACAAATGTTGTTCAATCATCATGAGTGACTGAGCTGAGAACGTCAACTCACGACTCTCGAGAGCCGGCTTCATTAACACTGGCTGCCTGGATTCAAACCCAGGCTTCATACTCTTAGTTTTTTCGGTAAAGTCACGTAGGTAAAAATTTGAAAGTAAAATTGAAATAAATAAAATTGAAATAAATAATCACGACGTTTCGGAGGCAACGCAAGTCTCCGTCATCAGGTGGGACCGTCACAGCCAGATTTACTGTATCGGTCCCAGCTGAT